>JAPDDO010000220.1:0-58841 GCA_027422415.1 Schizothorax lantsangensis
AGGCATGCAAATCTACAGCGCGTGAGTACCGCGTTGAGATGTCTTGGCTTAAATGGCTTAAAATTACTTTATTGTTTAAATTGACAAGACTTAAAACACGTGAGAATTAAAAACTTTCTTGAAGCAGCACTGGCCTGATCGTTAAGATAGTTTTGGGGGGCTGAAACCCACCTAAAAAGGGTTTAGAACCACCCCTGCCTGGTATAGCGTGCGTAATTATACTGAAACATAAATATATAACCAGTTTACCTGATTCAATGTGATGGCTGAGCCTTTTTCTGAGATAACAACATGCCAATCCGTGGTTGGATTTCCGACACGACTAACCGTAAATCATTTTACACCATTCTCACTGTCGCCTAACAGCGGGAGTCATATTGCCCCCTAGCGGATGGCTTAAGATTTGAAAGCTCGTATTCATAAATCTTCAAGGCAATGTCTCTGAATTGTGTCTGCAATGTCTCTGGCGCGTCCCACAGGTTGAAAACCCCTGGTCTAAATAAAGGAAAAGTCTCTATGCGTGTGTGTTGTAATGAGTGTTGTAATGAGTAGACCACTGGTCAGCCAGGTCGTTGGTGCCTGGTACCGAGGGTCATTTTATTTCTCTTTGGGAATGTGTTTGAAGTCTGATGTAGAGAACAGAGTTGATCTGTTTAGCCTCTTCTTGATAGTGAGGGGACAACCATTGGCAATTTAGCACCCATATAACGACAGGATGTGGGGCCAGGTCTGTGAGTTATATGCAAATGTCAAAAGGCTAAAAGGGTCTCTTAAGCCATAAAATGTAAACAACCATCAATGATCTTAAGCAGACGCTACAATAATTACCACAAAAAAGAAAGAAAGAATATGAACAAACAAGCAGTCTTTGTCTCTGTGTAAATGAGTCAATGTAATAAATGAAACTTATCATCAATGTCCAGACTTTAGATGAACTGAAGAGATGATGGTGATGAGTATAAATCCACAAGGTTATTTGAGAGCGATGCAATGATATAATCCAATAATCCAATGAGTGAGAAGTGAAGATAGTCAATGGCGTTCGGTGACTTGTTAACCTTAATGTCATGCTGATTAAAGCCATGCACCATAGCCTCACTACAGCATGGTGATACACAGATTCACACATTCCGCTTCCCGGAGAGGTGCAGTGAATCCAAACGGTGCTCATATAATGAACACAGTGAAGTAAACAAGAGTAGTATAGTCCAATAGTGATATAAATGAGCTGATATACAAGACTCTTTCTACAAAAGAAAGTAAAATAGCTAACATCATTATGCATACAAATACACCAAGTCATTATCAAGGTCAGCCAATACTCACGTTTGAGCGTAAACTCTTCGAGTTCTCAAAACAGGACTTAAAATGTGTAGGCAGGTAGCATTAGTTCAACCAAGAGGTTTCCCTCTACTAAACGAACTAAATTGCTCTTCGTTGACCTACACTAGTGCCCTCAAGCGGCTCCTAGTGGTATTACCCTTGAATCAGATACCTATTTTTAAGCAATAGCCAGTGAAAAATACAATAATAAAAATCAGGTAACGTTTCGACTGTTACATACCCCTCCCCCTGGTCTAAAAAATTTGACCCATGGCAAATTTTTTAATTCTGGGTATGATACGTGTCTACCTGAGTAGGATCAGACAACATGGTTACCTTGTAATTTACAGGTCCTAGCTTTTTCACAATCTTAGCTGGACCTTTCCATTTAGGAGAGATCTTAGCCATGAAAGCATCCTCTGCACGAGAAAGAGGATGTGTTCGCACCCAAACTAAATCACCCTCATTGAAGTTTTGAACTCTTCTCTTGAGGTTGTAGTATTTTCTTTTAGTTTGTGCCTTCTCTACATTCTCTCTTACTGACTCGTACAGAAATTTTTGGCGTTCTAGAGTACTGTAAGCTGGTTGGTCTGGATCTGGTGGATTCTGTAAGGCTCTCTGCAGAGGTCCTTTCAGCTGTCTACCTAGCGCTATCTCAGCAGGTGAATACCCTGTACTTTCGTGCCATGCGGTATTTAGTGCAAATCTGAACTCACATATCCACTGATCCCAGGTAGGGTGGTTTTGTCCGACATATGTGGCAATCATAGTCTTTAAATTCCAATTGACCCGTTCAGTGAGGTTTGACTGAGGATGGTAGGTGGTGGAGAGTTTTTGTGTTATTTGCCACTGCTTACATAATTGGTCCAGGAGGTTTGAGGTGAATTGTATACCTCTGTCAGACAATGAAGGCTGCTGTTCCCCATCTTGTGAAAATCTCCTCTATGAGAATTCGCACAATGGTTGTAGCCTTAGCAGCTCTCATGGGAAAAACCTCTACCCATTTAGTGAAATAGTCCACTATAACCAGAAGATACTCATTCTGGCGGGTGCTTTGGGGAAATGGTCCCATGATGTCCATCCCAAGCAAATATCCCGGCTAGACTATGGGCACACTTTGCAGACCGCCTGCAGGTTTTAAGTTAGTTGGCTTATGCTGTTGACATTTCTCACACTTTCTGCAGTGCTGCCATACATCAGTATGTATCAATGGCCAATACGCACATTCTAAAAGTCGCATAAGAGTTTTAAATTTACCCAAGTGACCACTCAAGGGGCTTTCGTGTGCATAGGTTAAAATTACTTCCTTCAATTTTGCAGGGACTACAATTTGAAATCTTTGGCCTTCTTTGTAGTCTGGGACACTCCTAAATAAAACCTCATTTTTAACCACGTAGTGCGTTCTCTTAAGATCGGTGGTTTTCTGGCTCTCGGCTTTAATGTGCTTCTTCTTGAGCCACTCCTTTGTTGCCTTGGCCATGTGTTTTGGGTCATTGTCATGCTGGAATACCCATCCACGACCCATTTTCAATGCCCTGGCTGGCTTCAATGCCCTGGCCCTGACGGTACATGGCCCCGTCCTTTTGATGCGGTGCAGTTGTCCTGTCCCCTTAGCAGAAAAACACCCCCAAAGCATAATGTTTCCACCTCTATGTTTGACGGTGGGGATGGTGTTCTTGGGGTTATAGGCAGCATTCCTCCTCCTCCAAACACGGCGAGTTGAGTTGATGCCAAATACCTCAATTTTGGTCTCATCTGACCACAACACTTTCTCCCAGTTCTCCTCTGAATCATTCATATGTTCATTGACAAACTTCAGATGGGCCTGTACATGTGCTTTCTTGAGCAGGGGGACCTTGCGGGCGCTGCAGGATTTCAGTCCTTAGTGTGTTACCAATTGTTTTCTTGGTGACTATGGTCCCAGGTGCCTTGAGATCATTGACAAGATCCTCCCGTGTAGTTCTGGGCTGATTCCTCACCGTTCTCATGATCATTGAAACTCCACGAGGTGAGATCTTGCATGGAGCCCCAGACCGAGGGAGATTGACAGTTATTTTGTGTTTCTTCCATTTGCGAATAATTGCACCAATTGTTGTCACCTTCTCACCAAGCTGCTTGGCGATGGTCTTGTCGCCCTTTCCAGCCTTGTGTAGGTCTACAATCTTGTCCCTGACATCCTTGGACAGCTCTTTGGTCTTGGCCATGGTGGAGAGTTTGGAATCTGATTGATTGATTGCTTCTGTGGACATGTGTCTTTTATACAGGTAACAAACTGAGATTAGGAGCACTCCCTTTAAGAGAGTGCTCAAAATCTCAGCTCCTTACCTGAATAAAAGACACCTGGGAGCCAGAAATCGTGCTGATTGATAGGGGATCAAATACTTATTTGACTCAATGCAAATTTCTAACTCTTTTGAAATGCGTTTTTCTGGATTTTTTAATTGTTATTCTGTCTCTCACTGTTCAAATAAACCTACCATTAAAATTATAGACTGATCATTTCTTTGTCAGTGGGCAAAGGTACAAAATCAGCAGGGGATCCCACTGTATATATAATTATTTAACATATTAGTCATGAAATTAGTGAATATATAATATTTTAGTTTTAAGTTATCCCCCGCCCTGGTGGAGAACCACTGACCTTAAAGCGTGATCTACCAGCATTGTCTTTGCGATCGACCTATTGGGCACCCCTGCATTAAGTTTTCTGCCCTTTTTTTAATAAATTTACTATTTATCTAAAAATTCCAATAACAATAAGCTATCTATTCTCATATCTACCTAAAAAGACAGGACTTTTTGAATACATAAACAAGTTTATTGTCCCTACTATTTATTTTTCACTTCCCAAGAAAACCATTTGCTTATGGCAAATTTTAAATTTGATGAAAAACAGGTTTCAGGAGTATCTCCCCGAATCTCCTAGCAACAAATGAGGAGCCAACGGCAAACTGTAACCTTACTATCCCACGACCAGGATGCTTTCTTTTTTTAAGTGAGAACACTTTCATGTTGGGAAATATGAATTTGAGAGGCCAATACCCTGCCCACCACCACTTAATTCCCACAACAGACACACACATACACATACACACACACACGCACAGTCTCCTCATATCCCCCAAAGCAATGTCAAGCACACGCCTCACCCACACCCCGTCGAAGGGCATTGGCCTCACGTGCTTTACCCCAGCAGCAACTGTTCTTTGAATGGTGGCCAACATAAAAAGAGGCAGATCAGAGTGACTGCTCTCTGCCGCTAGTGAACATGAGGAAAAACTGAAGCATGTGAAGATCAGGGAGATTTGAAGAGAAGGAGACAGAAGTAGAGGGAGGCCGAGAGAAAGACAATGGGGGAGAGAGATATGGGTTAAGACCTATGAAGCCTTTTCTTTAGAATCATTAGAATTCTGAGGAAATTTCATTATGGTTTTAAGCTTTTTTTTTTGTTCTTTTTTTTTTTTGGTTAAAAATATATTTTAAAACATTGTAAATTGTTTTTGTTATTCAAACCAAGATTTGTCACGTTATCAAGAATAACTAAAAAGTAAGAGCTACTGAAGAGCTACCGTAGCCCAGAACACATTGATTAGCTGGTTCATGTGTGTTTGATTGGGTTTGGAGCTGAAATCTGCAGGCAGGGGCAGGGTTGAATACCCCTGCATCAGTGAAACCCAGAAATATTTGGAGGTCTTTCAGTATTTAAGATTGCAGCCAATTGAGAACATCTTTTAACTTTGAACTCATCCATGGCAACTCGCTCCAGATTGATTATATACCCAAGGAAGGAGATAGTACTGGAAGGCATGACCAGATATTTGTAGTGGCCTGTGTTAATAGAAAATTTGGTCCTTTCACCCTCACAAATACAGATAAGATATGTATAAGCATTATGCCAGTCCAACTCAGTGAAATATTTGGCCAATTAGGCAGCAAGTAGTAAGGGAAGAGGATAGCTGTATTTGATAGTGATGTTGTTAATCAAAACTGTTTTTTTTTTTACTTTCTGGATGAAAAATAAACTGGTAGCAGCAGGTGACTCAAATACTTTTCAACGTGCTCTTTTATGGCCTTGGACTCAGGTTCGGACAAAGAGTAGATTCTGCTTTAGGGTGGTAAGGCAGGAGTGGTGTGGGGGAAATCAAGCAGCATTATATTTACTGAATGCCACTGCGAGATCTGCACAGACGAATTGGGAATTTCTTCCTTGGACATGGTATGTGTTAGCTGGTGGTGAAAAAAGGCAGAAGAAGCATTGTAACCAGGGTAAACCAAGTATGACAGAACTCTTGGAGGAGTGGGTTATCAAAAACTTAATTTTGTTGTTTGCTGAATGGTGCCGGTGCCCAGCAATAGGCCACCTAGCACTCAAACATGTAGGGGAGGTACACAGGTGACAACAGCTAAGTTCAGAGTTCTACCAAGGTTTTGGACAATGAAATTACCGATTGCGCCAGAATCAAGGAGACGACCAGCTTGGCCACAATATAGGCATAGGCAATGAATAAAGTGTCATCCATCCACCCTGTCTGCACAGCCAGAATACAAAACTAACGGAACAGGCAAACAGACCAGTGTAACAAATCCAAACAACATCAAAACAGGCAGGATCAACACACAGCAATCAGTCCAAGGCAGGGTTGTTAACTTTGGCATTTGAGATTTATGAATCAGCTTTTTAGTGGTGGAAAAAAGAGAATTAGGTGGTAAAATCGTAGCAGCTAGGAAAACAACCCATAGGAAAAAAATATTGCTCAGTGGTTGCTTTTCCTAAGCTCAGGAGACTTAAGATTCTATATATATATATCTCTCATTTTAGTATCAACAACATTTCAGATGTTTCTCCTAAAATTCCTTAGGAGAAATAGAAGTAGACACAAATGAGACATGAAATATTTGAGAAAAAAAAAGTCAAAACTGAGAAGTGGTGGTGGAAATAACATATCTCTTTATTGTCTTGCTGCAATCTCATATCAAGACTCCAAATATTGAAATTTTTGCCAGTGGTGGTTGCTCTTTCTAATTCGTGAGAGTTGTGATTCTCATGTATTCCTCATTTTAGTCTCAGATGTTTCTCCTAAAAATCCTTAGGAGAAATAATAGTAGACACAACTCAGACATGAGAAAGTTCTGAAAGAAAGGAATCCAAAATGACAATGGAAGAGAACGTGTGAGAAACATGTGGACATTCTTCTCTATACTGCTCTGCTTCAATGACTCCATTGTAAAAATTTTTACTGCTCAAAGGTTGCTTTTTTTGTTTCCAATGGGGTTTTTTCACCATTAACAGTCAGAACGGTGGGAGTAGAAACAGGAAACGAGACAGTCAGACGAACGGAGTCAGGAGCTGTTTCAAAACGCAACAGAGCAGGCCCCCGCCGTCAAGGCTATGGCTTAACTGTGCTGACCTCACTGGCTACCTCTTGGGACAACAAGTTACTCTACGCTCAGGTACAACACCAGGAAACTAATTCCCTTAAATTGTCTCATGCCATAAAACTGTCTACATGACAACAACTTAAATATTGACAATGCATGTATTGAATAAATAAAATTGGGAATAAAATAAATAAAAAGGGATCTAAAATAAAAAGGGATCTATTAACATTTCAAATATTTTAGAAGACAAATTAGGTTACTTTAAGACTGAGTGGAAACTTTTGCTCTGGAACCTGTTCTCCTGAAAAAAAAAAAAAAACTCTAGCACTCTCACAATGTCTCCTTTTAATTAGAAGAGATCTCAACAACTTTACACACATGTCCTCAATTTTTCTCCTAAAACTAAAAAACCTGGTGGTCTCATATTTACTGTTCATACAAGATCTCAACAACACAGACTCCCACTCAACTCAGATTTTTCTCTTTAGCTAGACACTCTGGATCTCTCACGACACCTCTTTTAAAGCTTCACAAGAGATCTCAATAAAATCTCAAGTGATCCCTCAGCCAACTCTGACCTCTCCATTTGTCTCTTTAACCTGTACACAGATCTCACACAACAACAATCTGTCACAGATAATTCTCACCAAACAGGTCCTCGGGAGACTCTCCACATTTGCTCCTCGGGGCTCTCAAATTCTCCTCTAAAATTTCAGCTCAATACACTCACAAAGTGTGTACCAAGTGAAATGCCTCAATATGAGCTCAAAATTTGTACAAACATCATATGTATATGTATTAATACCAAGTCAAGTCACCTTTAATTTATATAGCGCTTTTAACACTACAGATTGTCAGTCAAAGCACTTAACAGAAGTTGGAGATAGTGTCAGTAGTAATGTATAGTAAGATTAAACACTCATCAATTTTAAGGGCGTTTCATTATTGAATTCGGAGATGTCATTGTCTAGCTAAGTAGTTTTAAATAGTAACTGTGATATCAATTTACTAATCGCTAGAAATTAAGTGTCCCCAACTGAGCAAGCCAGAGGCGACAGCGGCAAGGAACCAAAACTCCCTCTGTGACAGAATGGAAAAAAAACCTTGGGAGAAACCAGGCTCAGTCGGGGGGCCAGTTCTCCTCTGGCCAGGATATATTGTTTATTCATTGTTTACTTATTGTTTTAATTACATTTTTAAATGTATAAATGTATTATATTCTATTTTTATATTGTTGCAATTTCTAACAAATAATAGTATTATGTAGTTAGGTATTTTATTATTATATTTTTAATTATTTGTTTTATTTTTAAGTTTTATTGTATTTTAGTCGAGAGTCTTCTCTGGGGCTCATCGCTGACGATCAGGGCCGCAGACATCATCTCCCGGCGCCGATCCACCATCTGATCCGGACACGGACTGAGAAACAGAATAAGAAAGAAACAACTATTAGTGTAGATGCCAATCTTCTTACGATGTAACGAGTACAATCGTGTGTTATGGAAGTGTTCCCGGTTCCGGGTTGATCTAATTAATGCAGCCTAACAATCCTTTAAGGGATTTGAATAATAGAAGTGTAGTAGTGTGTTAGGTGTATGTCAGGTTAAAGAGGTGCGTCTTTAATCTAGATTTAAACTGACAGAGTGTGTCTGCCTCCCGAACAGTGTTTGGTAGATTGTTCCAGAGTTTGGGCGCTAAATAGGAAAAAGATCTGCCGCCAGCAGTTGATTTTGATATTCTAGGTATTATCAAATGGCCAGAGTTTTGAGAACGCAGCGGACGTGAAGGACTATAATGCGATAAGAGCTCGCTCAAGTACTGAGGAGCTAAACCATTTAGGGCTTTATAAGTAATTAACAAGATTTTTAAATCTATACGATGTTTAGTAGGGAGCCAGTGCAGTGTTGACAGAACCGGCTAATGTGGTCATACTTCCTGGTTCTAGTAAGAACTCTAGCTGCTGCATTTGAACCATCTGTAATTTGTTTATTAAGCGTGCAGAACAACCACCCAATAAAGCATTACAATAATCTAACCTTGAGTCATAAACGCATGAATTAATGTTTCTGCATTTGACATTGAGAGCATAGGTCTCAGTTTAGATATATTTTTAAGATGAAAAAATGCAGTTTTACAAATGCTAGAAACGTGGCTGTCAAAGATTGTTGATTTAATAATCAAATTAGTCAATTAATAATTGAGTCATAAGCCATTTATGTGCCTTTCAGCAAAGAAAGCTCCAGGGTTACATGTTCTGTAAATCAGTTTTGATTAAGGCATCCGGTACATTACTATTCCCAACAACAAATGATGTGCCTATGTACATAAACATTGTCCTAAAAAAGTAACATTATCCCTATTTCTGCATAATTTCTCTCTCAATATAGCCTTTAACTCTGAATTTATGATTTTTCCCCCTTTATTTAGTGCCTTTCAAGTACTTGATTTGGTGCACATTTTGTAAAGTTGTTGAGATCTCTTCTAAAGCTTCACAGGAGACAAATATGAGACCCCCAGAATATTTAGTTAAAGATAAATATCTAAGCACAGCGTGTGATGTTGTTAAGATCTCTTCTAAAACTTTAAAGGAGACCATTGTGAGAGTGTTAGAGTTTTTGTCTCAGGAGACAAGTTTGAGATACAGGAGACTCAAGCAAAAATCTCCATTCGATCTTAAAGTAAACTCATTTCTGTCTAGGAGAAATATTTGAGATGTTAAAGAGATCTAACTTTTGATTTTTCTTTCCTATGGGAATGTCAATGTAAATATGCAATTTATGCTTTTATTTTGAATTAAAATAGAGCAGACATTTTTTTGACATCTTATGAGTCTATTTTGTTGAATGTACTTTGTTGTACATTTAACAAATGTATGTACATTTAATGTACTTTGTTGTTTGCAGAGGCTGCAGTTTATGCCTTTTATTTTGAGTTAAAATAGAACAGACATTTTTAATGACATTTTATGAGTCTATTTGCTGAATGCATTGTGCCGTGAAAAGGTTTTTGCCCCTTCCTGATTGTTTTTTTTATATATATTTTTAGCAAATTTGTCACACTTCAATGATTCAGATCATCAACCAAATTTTTATATTTCACAAAGATAACCCGAGTAAATACAAAATGCAGTTTTGAAATAATGATTTCATTTATTAAGGGAAAAAAAGCTGTCCAAACCTGCCTGCACTACTGTATGTGAAAAAGTAATTGCCCCTAAATCTAATAAGTGGTTGTGCCACCCCTTGCAGCAACAACTGCAAATCAAGCATTTGCGATAACTGGCAATGAGTCTTTCACATCGCTGTGGAGGAATTTTGGCCCACACTTCTTTGCAGAATTGTTTTAATTCAGCCACATTGGAGGGTTTTCGAGCATGAATGGACTGTTTAAGGTTATGCCACAGCATCTCAATCGGATTTAAGTCCGGACATTGACTTGGCCACTTCAAACCCTTAATTTTGTTTTTCTTGAGCCATTCAGAGGTGGACTTGCTGGTGTGTTTGGGATCATTGTCCTGCTGCATAACCCAAGTGCGCTTGAGCTTGAGGTCACAAACTGACGGCCAGACATTCTCCTTCAGGATTTTCTGGTAGAGTGCAGAATTCATGGTTCCATCAATTATGGCAAGTCGTCCAGGTCTTGAAGCTGCAAAGCAGCCCCAGACCATCACACTACCACCACCACGTTTGACTGTTGGTATGAAGTTATTTTTATGAAATGCTGTGTTGGTTTTATGTCAGATGTAACAGGACACACACCTTCCAAAATGTTCAACTGTTGTTGCATCAGTCCACAGAATATTTGCCCAAAAGTCTTGGGATAATCAAGATTTTTTTTTTTTGGCAAATGTGAGATGAACCTTTGTGTTGTTTTTGGTTAGCAGTGGCTTTCACCTTGGAACTCTCCCATGGATGCCGTTTTTGCCCAGTCTCTTTCTTATTGTTGAATCATGAACACTGACCTAAATTGAGGCAAGTGAGGCCTGCAGTTCTTTAGATGTTGTCCTGGGTTCTTTTATGACCTCCTGGATGAATCGTCGTTGCGTTCTTGGAGTAATTTTGGTAGGCCGGCCACTCTTGGGAAGGTTCACCACTGTTCCAGATTTTCTCCATTTGTGGATAATGGCTCTGACCGTGGTTCGCTGGAGTCCCAAAGCCTTATAAATGGCTTTATAACCCTTTCCAGACTGATACATGTAAACTATTTTGTTTCTCATCTGTTCTTGAATTTCTTTAGATCGCGGCATGATGTGTTGCTCTTTAAGCATGCTTCACTTTGTCAGACAGGTTCTATTTAATTGATTTCTTGATTCAACAGGTCTGGCAGTAATCAGGTCTGGGTGTGGCTGGTGAAATTTAACTCAGCTTTCTAAAATAATGTGGTTAATCACAGTTCTTTCATAATTTAACAGGAGGGGGCAATTAATTTTTCACGTAGGGCCAGGTAGGTTTGGACAGCTTTTTTCCCTTAATAAATGAAATCATCATTTAAAAACTGCATTTTGTATTTACTTGCATTATCTTTGTGTAATATTAAAATTAGTTTGATGATCTGAATCTTTTAAGTGTGACAAATATGCAAAAAATTAAAAAAACAGGAAGGGGGCAAAAACCTTTTAACGGCACTGTACTTTGTTGTACATTCAACAAATGTATTTACTTTTAATGTACTTTGTTGTATGCAGAGGCTGCAGACTTTAAAGCCTGTGTTATACTTTTCAAGTCCGCGAGGGTCCGCTATGGTATGCGTGACGTAAAAATCGTCATCGGAGGGTGTGCGCGGATGGTCAGCGTCCGCGTGGTCAGTAGGCTACAAAAGCACCAAATTTGCTACTCGAACCGGTACAATCCGTCGATAAAACAATATAAAGACAGCCAGATGTGCAATAACTCTGGGCAATTGTTTGTTTACTGTTCAAGCCGATCTACTGCGCATGTATGGAACACGTCCGCAGAGCGGACCACCAGCGCATGCTTTCGGAAGTATAAATACAAGCAGTCCGCGTCCACGCTGTCCGTGTACGCGTCCGGATTGCTCATGCAGAAAGTTTAACACAGGCTTCAGTTTTTAATCATCAAAGGTATCTGTGAGTCAGTCAGTCAGGATTTAGACCATATCATAGTACGTACTTAGACTGCTCTCATTAGAGTTACAAATAACCTGCTCTTATCATCTGATCGTGGTTGTATCTCTCTATTAGTGCTTCTGGATCTTAGCGCTGCGTTCAACACTATCGACCACAACATTCTTTTGAATAGACTAGAAAACTTTGTTGACATTAGTGGAAGTTGGGGACACTTAATTTTCTAGCGATTATCGTAAATTTGATTTCACAGATACTATTTAAACTAAACTTAGCTAGACGATGACATCTCCGAATTCAATAATGAAATGCCCTTAACTGAAAATTGAGTGTTTAATCTTATTATTATACATTACTGACACTCTATCCTCCAACTTGATACTGTTAAGTGCTTTGACACAATCTGTATTGTTAAAAGCGCTATATAAATAAAGGTGACTTGACTTGAAGTGCATTAGCATGGTTCAAATCATACTTATTTGACTGCCATCAATTCTTAGCAGTGAATGAAGAGGTATCATATCGATCACAAGTGCAGTATGGAGTACCTCAAGGCTCAGTACTAGAGCTGTTACTTTTCACGCTTTACATGTTACCCTTGGGAGATATCATCAGGGATCACGGTGTTAGCTTTCACTTTTATGCTGATGATACTTAGCTCTATATTTCTTCGCTGCCCAACGAAACATACCAATTTGAAAAACTAACGGATTGCATAGTCGATCAGTTGGGAAACTAGGCATGCTATTTGATAGCAATCTCTCCTTCGAAAGCCACATTTCTAGCATTTGTAAAACTGTATTTTTCCATCTCAAAAATATATCTAAATTGCGACCTATGCTCTCAATGTCAAATGTTAATTCATGCGTTCATGTCCTCGAGGCTAGATTATTGCAATGCTTTATTGGGTGGTTGTTCTGCATGCTTAATAAACAAGCTCCAAACTCTAGCCCAGTTCTGTCAACACTGCACTGGCTCCCTATTAAACTTTGTATAGATTTTAAAATCTTGCTAATTAATTATAAAGCCTTGAATGGTTTAGCACCTCAGTACTTGAGCGAGCTTTTATCGCTTTATAGTCCTCTACGTCCGCTGCGTTCTCAAAACTCTGGAAATTTGATAATACCCAGAATATCAAAATCAACTGCGGGCGGCAGATCCTTTTCCAATTTAGCACCTAAACTCTGGAACAATCTACCTAACACTGTTCGGGAGGCAGACACACTCTGTCAGTTTAACTCTAGATTAAAAACCCATCTCTTTAACCTGGCTTACACATAACACACTAACACATTTCCATTATTCAAATCCGTTAAAGGTTTGTTAGGCTGCATTAATTAGGTCAACCGGAACCGGGAACACTTCCCATAACACACAATGTACTTGTTACATCGTAAGAAGAATGGCATTTATGCTAATATTAGTCTGTTTCTTTCTTATTCCGAGGTCACCGTAGCCACCAGATCCAGTCTGTATCCAGATCAGATGGTCCCTGCAGTCACCCGGATCCTGTCCGTATCCAGCCCATATGGTGGATCAGCACCTAGAGACGACCTCCACAGCCCTGAATGTCAGCGGAGATCAGGACAACTAGATGAGCCCCAGAGACAGATCCCCAGTGAAGTTGTCTCCTAGATGGCCATCAGGACAAGACCTCGGGAACCAGATGAGTCCTCAGCACAAACTGCTGGATCGTCTGGCCAGAGGAGAACCGGCCCTCCGACTGAGCCTGGTTTCTCCCAAGGTTTTTTTCTCCATCACCGATTGAGTTTTGGTTCCTTGCCGCTGTCACCTCTGGCATGCTTAGTTGGGGACACTTAATTTCCAGCGATATCGTCGACTTGATTGCACAAATACTATTAGAACTGAACTGAGCTGGATGATGACATCACTGAACTCAATGATGAACTGCCTTTAACTGAAAATTGAGTGTTTACTAATGTCCTTTTGCATAACCGACACACTATTTTCCTATTTGATACTGTAAAGCTGCTTTGACACAATCTGTATTGTTAAAAGCGCTAAAAAAAATGGTGACTTGACTTGATCTGCACTGGTGGCTCATTTTTAGCATTGTCTCAGTTTTGTTGAGGCCTATCAAAAAAAGTTCTCTCATAGTCTGCATTTGAATGTGGTAGGCAGACCACAAGCTGTGCCACTTTTGCAAGTCTTTAGAACCTGTTAAACATCTCTTCATGGCACTCAAGTGTGCCCATATGATGCCCATTTGGTGGAATTCCTTTTCCCCATCTACCTTAACAAGGGCAGTTTCCAGACCCTTTCTAGGATGTCAGTGTCTTCTAACATTTGAAAATCCAAGAACTTATCACCCAGGAAGCCCTGTTCTCTGAAGTCCAACTGAGCACGTGACAGAAGAGGGTCATTGAGTGGTAGCTTTGTCAAGACAATCTGTCGACGTCACCAGAAAAACCCATGCTGTTTTGTAGATGTTTCCAACATCACTGGAAGGAATCTGCCCAGCCTTGTATAGCCTTCTCAGTGTGGCCTTTTGAGTCAGCCCTAGGCAAAGCTGGAGGTCTGAAAGGCCAAAGAGAACAATCCTTTTCATACAGCAGCAGCATGCTGCCCTCACTACAAATGAAAAAAATTATTGTAGTTTTCATTCATTCATTCTCTCATTCATTCATTCATTCATTCAAATTAATAAATGGTAACACTTTACAATAAGGTGTCATTTGTTAACATTAGTTAATGTATTAACTAACATGAACAAACAATGAACAATGCATGTATTACACTATTTATTAACCTTTGTTAATGTTAGTTAATGAAAATACAGTTGTTCATTGTTTATTCATGTTAGTTCACAGTGCATTAACTAATGTTAACAAACAACTTGTGATTTTAATAATGCATTAGTAAATGCTTTAGTAAAAAAACATTAACTAAGATTAATAAATGCTGTAGAAGTATTGTAAATTCTTAGTTCATGTTTACTAATGTTGTTAATTAATGTTAACTAATGAACCTTAGTGTAAAGTGGTACCAAATAAATAAATAAAAATAAAAAGTTTAACAATCTAGTCACTTTTATTCCCCTGGAAGTTGGTTTTCTTGACCTAAAAGGTCAACAGTCTCTAAACTTGTCATTTTGAAAGCAGCAGGCTTCAGAAACTTTGACATGGGCTTTCATATTAAACTCCTCATCCGAAATACAGAGATATTTCCCCAAAACCAACGTTCAAAATTATAGACTGACACTAACTGAACTAGTGAAATCACATACCTGTCCATGAAGAAGATGGAGACATGGCTCTTGTCTTTGGAATAGCAGATTAAACTCAATAAATGTAGGTAGAAGTGTTTGATAACAGAGGAGATGAACTTTAGTGATTGTATTCTCAAAATCCGGCCTAGACTTTTATCTACAAAACAAGTAAGGAATAATTGATGATGGGCCAGTGAATTATTAGAAAATAATGATGCAGTTACCACACCTAAAGACATTGTTCAGATGTTGTATTTCAAGATATTCGTCAGGTTTTTGTCCTTAAAACGCTTTTGTGTGTGGGACTAATTTCTTACTCATCTCATCCAACGCTGCCATTGCTAATTCCAAAATGTAATTTTAGACCTAGTAACGGAGGCTTGAGCTGCTGATAGTAGACTAATGTAGTTATTATTGCAGTCAGGGGTGGGCTAAAGGGGCTGAAGCCTGAAAGTTTTCAGTAAAGCCCCAAATGTTGGTATTACTATGCCCTGTATGCATCATCATTGAGTTTTCATGCACATTAAAATAATTTCTATTAGAACTGTAGATTTGCTCTCTGCACATCCAACTTACATTGTTCATTCACTGATCCATTTATAAGAGCAGTTTCTTACTTCTTTACTAAATGCATCAGTTGTTTTGAAAGAATCTATTGAATAAATGACTCAGCGACTCACTTATTAAGACAGTGGCTTGCTGCCACTTACTGGTAATTTTAGTTTCATATTTAAAAGTATCATTTTATTGTTTTCTATCATTTCATATTTCTATATTCCAGTTTTTCTATTTAAAACGAAAATGAAATTTGTAAGTGCAGAGAGAGAGAGAGAGAGAGAGAGAGAGAGAGAGAGAGAAATTAAATTAAATTACCTGAGTATGTGCATCTCTCAACAGTGTCCGGCAGCAGCATCTCTACTAATAGTTAATCTGCTTCAAGAATAGCACTGTTATTACCTTGCTAGTGATACATTTCAGGTAGCTTTTAAGTTGCTGAACTCTTTTACTGATAAAATTTTAAGAGCAGCACTGACAACACGTTTTTGTGTGTGTCTGTACTGTATATGTGTGCATGTCAGATAGGTTTAGTATGATTGTGAGTTTTGGTTCTTTTGCCGTTGTATGTTGCAAAGACCTTTGAAGTAACTGAAATTGTTTGGCAAAGTGATGTGACCATGTAATGCGGTCAAGACCTGCCTGGAACTACTTTAGCTGTGCATTTCCCTGAAAACAATTGCACACCATTCATCAAACATTCATCAACCAATTAGATTCAAGCATTCAACAGCCCCATAGTATAAGTAAAGATTAATTAAGCTGAAGCGTGTAACTTTAGCATTACTAGCTCCACTAAACAAACTAGCAAAATAAATAAATAAATAAATGTATTAATTAGATAATGTTTATGGTTTCAGAAAATTAACCTACATTTGGCTTACTTGAAGTTGTCTCTGCTATATAAGCTAGGTTTGGAGAAGTATTACAATAGTAGTTTAAAAGCTAGCTACACACATCAGCTATAGTCCTTTTGTACACAATTTTCATTAATATGAACCATGGATGTTGGAACCATTGTGTGTGGGTGGGACAAGACCCACACACTTTTTAAGACCAATGATATTGGACCCACTCACTTTTACCATTTCTAATTCAGCTCATATGGCTGTGCACTTTTCAGAGTGCCTTCAGTCAAATCAATTCCACTTGAGGACTGCCCTAATAAATTAAACTCCATTCTGCGTTTTAGCTATAGCCTTGACTTCCACGCTGCTGCTTCCTCAAATCCATTCCGCTTGGCTCATTCAGAGTCCATATAAATTAAACTCCATTCTGTGTATTCATCACTCATGCATGCTGTACTCCAGCAACACAGCAAGGTAAACAAAGCATTTTAGCATATCTGCTGCTCAGGTAGGTCTGGCTGTGTGCTCACATACTGTAGCTAAACAAGCTGTTTTTTAAGTAAATGTCCATCATTTGTTTGCCTGTTGCTTTTAAAAGCATTATGTAGTCTTTGTTGCAGCATTGATTTACAGTTACACTATGTTGTTATAACGCTAACAGTTATCTGATGATTTTGCTAGGCTAGCTAGCTAGCTACAGTACATCAATTGTTTTGTTCAAAACAACTTACTAGACATTTGTTGCTTTGGGAAACTTTGCCAAGTATGTGGTAATCGTTTTAGGCTATAAAATCAATTGTTTAATTAAAAGGCATCAGAACACAGGAAATGGTATCTACGCCAGTACAAATTTTCTGGGCGAGGACCCTCCCACATTTTTTTTTTTTGATTCTGACATGCATGATACAAACAATAAAAGGAACTTTTACCAACCTGTGGATGTAATGTAGCTCTTTGCAGTATTTTAGCATTCTAAAATACTTTAAAGTACTCGTCTGCAACAGTAATGACCACAACTGTTCTCAAAACCCAACTAACTGACGCAGACTATTCGAATTAATTAATTATATTAATTAATTAACATTAATATATTAATTATATTAATTAAGCATTAATTAATAATAGTCATCTTAGATGTGTAAATCTACTTTGTGTGCACAATTACTTACGTTTCACAATGCTGATTGTCAGTTGTGATATGTTGCTCATGAACGATTTCTTCAGTTTGTATGAATCTTTAATATGACTCGGGAACATCGAGTTTTTCATTTCATGTTGTTCATTATTTTGTCACATATGACAGCAGTATTGGATACAGAATATAGTTAATAAATCCCAACCTTCCCTACTGTAATGACTCACTACTAGGTTTGGGATCCATTTGCAGCTTTATTGAACAACACAGGGTCAGATCACAGAAGATCACAGTGTAAGCCGTTAAGGAAACAACAGTCTCAGTATCAATAAACAGTTCAGGGGTCGGGGCAGGCGGCTAGCAATCAGGGTCATATACTTGCAAGAGGTCAGGGCGGGCGGCAATCCAATAACGTAAGTCAGTGTCCAAAGCAGGGGCAAAGAGGCAGGCGGTAATCCAATAGAGACGAGATACGGGTTCAGTAACAATACAGACAGTCCAGGAATATAGAAAACACTCAGAAATGTTAGCTAGGCAAAACAAGACTTCGCAATGAGCCAGTGCTGGTTGGCTGTTTAAATAGTCCAGGTAATGGGTGACAGGTGTGGTAGCTAATCAGTGCCAGGTACGGGGCTGCTGGGAAATGAAGTGAACTAATACTCGGGTGACGGTTCCCGTCGATGACCCGAAGAGGGAGCCGTAGGAGCGCTCTGTGTTACAGAGCCCCCCCCCCCTGCGAGCGGCTCCGGAAGCGAGGAGGTGGTCGACGCCGGGGTCTACCGCGTGTTCTGGGGGCCGGTCTTTCCGGGTGGTCTCTGTGGAACTCCTCCACCAAACTGGGATCCAAAATGTCCTCTGCATCGACCCAGGACCTTTCCTCCGGGCCGTAACCCTCCCAATCGACCAGGTATTGGAGTGTGCGTCCCCGGCATCTGGAATCGAGAAGTTCTCGTACCTGGTAGATCTCCTCGCCTTCCACTGAGATGGGCAGGGGGTCCTCATCCTCGAGCGGCTCCTCGGATCCCTCCACGGGAGCATCGGCGGGTTTCAGAAGCGAAACATGAAAAGTGGGAGAAATACGATAATGATTAGGCAAGTTCAATTTAAAAGATACAGGGGTTATTTGACGGGTAATTTGGAAGGGACCCACGTACCTGGGACTGAGTTTGCGACATGGTAGATGAAGATGGAGGTCGCGAGTAGACAGCCATACCCACTGCCCGACGGTGTACTCAGGGTTGCGTCTTCGGTGTTGGTCGGCCTGTACTTGTTGACGCCTGACTGCCTGACGAAGGTGCTGATGAGCCTGATTCCAAGTCTCCTCGCTGCGTTGTATCCAATCGTTAACGGCTGGGATATTGGTTGGCTCCCCCGACCAGGGGAACAGCGGAGGTTGATACCCCAGGATACATTGGAACGGGGTGAGACCCGTGGCATGTTTCCGGAGGGAGTTCTGAGCGTATTCTGCCCACATCAAATAACGACTCCAGTCCAGTTGATTGGTATTGCAATAGGATCGAAGGAAGCGCACGAGCTCCTGATTAAGCCTCTCGGCTTGGCCGTTCGATTGGGGATGGTACCCAGAAGTGAGACTGACGTTTACTTCCAAAGTTTTGAAGAATGCTGACCAGAGACGTGAGGTGAATTGGGGCCCTCGGTCTGAGACTATACCCTCGGGTAGTCCGTAGAAATGGAAGACTTGATTACAGAGGTGCTCGGCTGTTTCCAGAGCAGTGGGTAACTTAGGCAGAGGAATAATGCGACAGGCTTTGGAGAATCGATCTATAACGGTAAGGATGGTGGTGTAGCCATTGGAGTTGGGTAAGTCAGTAATGAAGTCTATGGCAATGTGGGACCAGGGACGTTGTGGTATGGGTAGAGGGTGGAGTAGACCCGCTGGTAACTGACGAGAGGGTTTTTGTGTTTGGCAAACTTGGCATTGACGAACCCGAGTAATGGTATCCTTCCTCAGCGTGGACCACCAGAATTTGTTCCGTAAGAGTTGAATTGTGGCACTTATCCCTGGATGGCCAGAGCTGAGAGCCGTGTGGACTTGATCAATGGTACGCTGGCGAAGAGTTTCAGGTACGAACAGTTTATCTGGGGGACATTCGGGGGGTATAACCTGTTCTGTATTGGCTTGATCGATCTCAGTGATGATATCCCACTGGATGGGAGAAACGATGAGGGTAGGTGAGATCACATTTTCTGGTAGAGTGAGTTCGGAACCCCTTTCAAACTGCCGAGAAAGAGCATCAGCCTTGATATTCTTTGTGCCGGGCCGATAGGTTACAGTGAAGGTAAAGCGAGAGAAAAACAGTGACCATCTAGCTTGTCTGGGGTTAAGTCTACGGGCTGTCTTGAGGTATTCCAAGTTCCGGTGATCTGTCAGTAACGTGAAAGGATGGTTTGCTCCCTCCAACCAGTGACGCCACTCCTCGAGGGCAGATTTGATGGCGAGAAGCTCACGATCACCAACGTCATAATTTCTCTCTGTGGGGGTTAGCTTGCGTGAATGATAGGCACAGGGGTACAATTTTGCGGGATCACCCTGTCGTTGAGATAAAATGGCTCCTATCCCGATATTCGAGGCATCCACTTCAACTACAAAAGGTGTGTTGGGGTCCGGATGATGAAGGATGGGAGCTGTGGTGAACTGACGTTTTAACTGATCAAAGGCTTCGTGAGCTGTGGTTGTCCAATGGAGACGAGGCGAACTCTTCTTGGTCATGTTAGTGAGTGGGGCGGCGATGGAGCTGAAACCTCTGATGAAGTGACGATAGAAGTTTGCGAATCCCAGAAAGCGTTGAAGCTCCTTGATATTAGAGGGTAGAGGCCAGTTCAGAACTGCATTAACCTTGCCTTCGTCCATAGCAACCCCTTCTTGACTAATGGCCCTAGGAAGGCGACCGAGGTAGTGTGAAACTCACATTTCTCAAGCTTGGCGTAGAGCTGATATTTAATTAGGCGTTGGAGGACCGATCTGACGTGCTGGATGTGTTCCTGGAGAGTTTCTGAATAAATGAGAATGTCATCGATGTAAACTATGACGTAACGATCAAGCATCTCCCTGAAGACATCATTGATGAAGGACTGAAAGACAGACGGACTATTGACTAGGCCGAACGGCATAACCCGGTACTCATAGTGCCCTGTAGTGGTTGAAAAGGCGGTCTTCCATTCATCACCCTCCTTGATCCAGATGAGATTATAGGCACAGCGCAAGTCGAGTTTGGTATAGAGCTTGGCTGATCTAAGTTGTTCTAATGCTGATGGCACCAGTGGTAATGGGTATCTGAACTTCACTGTGATCTCATTCAATCCTCGGTAATCAATGCATGGTCGGAGGTCGCCCCCTTTCTTCTTCACGAAGAAGAATCCAGCGGAAGCTGGTGAGGTGGAAGGTCGAATGAAACCCTTGGCTAATTCCTCTTGAATGTAATGCTTCATGTCCAGGTTGAGATAAAGGAAATATGCGGCCTCTGGGGGGAATGGTACCTGGCAGTAAATCTATGGCACAGTCTGAGGATCTATGAGGGGGTAATTGTGAGGCCTTCTCCTTACTAAAGGCTACAATGACATCATGATAGACACTGGGAAGTGTCTGCACATCAACATCTGGCTTAGTCACGGAGACCGTTTGAAGGGCTAGAGGTGTAACTTGGGAGATACATTGGGAGAAACAGTTAGCGCCCCAGCTGATAATCTGAGAATCTTGCCAGGAAATACATGGGTTGTGTCTGCGGAGCCAAGGAAGGCCCAGGATAATGGATGCGTGTGCCGTGGGTATGATGCAGAACTGTATTGACTCGTGATGAAGGGCGCCGATGGTTAACGTGAGTCTTGAGGTGAGATGAGTTATTTTGCCTGTGCCCAGAGGGCACCCGTCGACCGCCTCGACTGCCAGGGGAGAAGGACAGTGAATTAGAGAGATGTTGTGCTCATGAGCAAAGTTCATTGACATGAAATTCCCCGCTGCCCCAGAGTCTATCATGGCCGGGATCTGTACGACACCCGATGGGGTTCCCAGAGCAGCTGGAACGGTTAAACAGTGATCATTGTTGAGGAGAAGCAAGGTTACACTCACCCTAGTGGCGGGATCCATGTTGGGTCGAGAGGGGCATGCATTCCTTAAATGACCGGGCTCCCCGCAATACAGGCATAGGTGATGAGTGATGCGACGATTTCTCTCCTCCGAAGAAATGTGGTAAGTGTCCACTTGCATAGATTCCTGAGTCTCAGGGGTTACTCTTGGTACAGCACGGAAAGTGGGTCGACGAGTTCTGAGGAGATTATCAATCTGGATGGAGAGTTCGATGAATTGATCGAGGGACCTCCCTTCATCACGGCATGCGAGTTCGGTCTGTAGCTCATGGTTCAACCCCTTTCTGTAGTGTACCTTTAAGGGATCCTCCGTCCACTTTGTTTGTGCGGCGAGTGTGCGAAATGCGAGAGCATATTCAGCGGCGGACCTTCTTCCCTGAGATAGAATCATCAGTAGTTCGTCAGGGCTCCTCCCATCCTTAGGATGATCGAACACCTCTCTGAAGCGTTGGAGGAACTCCTCGAAAGTGCGGAACGGACACCTGCCGCCACTCCAGATCGCCGTCATCCATTCCAGCGCACTTCCGGTAAGCAAGGAGCAGACAAACGAAATCTTTCCCTCTTCGGTGGCATAAAGAGCGGGTTGTTGATTGACAAACATGGTACATTGAAGGAGAAAGCCTCGACAGCCAGTGGGATTACCATCATATTTATCCGGAAAGGCCAGTCTGGGATTCACGCTGGTGGGTTGAACAGGTACGGTTGCCATGTTGACACCGGTGTTAGACGCCGGGGGTGCGGGTGCCGACATGTGCAGATTTTGAAGAGTGTTCACCAGTTCCTCGGTTAAAGTGGTGAGTTTCTGGAGCTGTTGGTGGTGGACGGCCAATTGCTGTGCTTGTGATAACACCTCCGATGAGAGCTGGTAGATAGCTGCTGGATCGTGAGGTGGCGAAGTCTTCTGTAATGACTCACTACTAGGTTTGGGATCCATTTGCAGCTTTATTGAACAACACAGGGTCAGATCACAGAAGATCACAGTGTAAGCCGTTAAGGAAACAACAGTCTCAGTATCAATAAACAGTTCAGGGGTCGGGGCAGGCGGCTAGCAATCAGGGTCATATACTTGCAAGAGGTCAGGGCGGGCGGCAATCCAATAATGTAAGTCAGTGTCCAAAGCAGGGGCAAAGAGGCAGGCGGTAATCCAATAGAGACGAGATACGGGTTCAGTAACAATACAGACAGTCCAGGAATATAGAAAACGCTCAGAAATGTTAGCTAGGCAAAACAAGACTTCGCAATGAGCCAGTGCTGGTTGGCTGTTTAAATAGTCCAGGTAATGGGTGACAGGTGTGGTAGCTAATCAGTGCCAGGTAAGGGGCTGCTGGGAAATGAAGTGAACTAATACTCGGGTGACGGTTCCCGTCGATGACCCGAAGAGGGAGCCGTAGGAGCGCTCTGTGTTACACCTACAAACACACACATACCCCGTTTTTTAACTCTTACAGTTATGTCATGAGATTCTGGTCTCAAATTGTAGCTTTATTATTTCTTAAAATATATACATTTGTGAATTTCTGTCATGATGGTTATTTTCCATAACATCGAGTGTGATAATAAAGAGTTGGTGTTTCAAACTTGAAACATATGTTGGGGAAAACAAACCCACTTTTATAAAGCAAAGATACCTACACACCATAACAACAGCATACAGTCAATAATATGTAATGTTTGTGGGTTTTTTTGTACGATACTGAGCCAGGAAGAGGGCATGTGACAAAAGAGAGAATGACTCAAATCCCAAAGACTCGAGAGGTGAATTAATTAATTATGTTTCCTGTACTGACTGCATAGCCTTATAGCCTATGGGGCTGTCATGGGATGAACAAATTACTCGACCCCGAAGTCTTGAGAGATGAACTAATCAGTTCTGTTTTTGGTACAGGCTGCATAGTTTTGGTTAAACAGATGACTCAAACCCAAAGACATGAGAGGTGAACTTATCAATTCTGTTTCTGGTAGAGACTGCATAGCTTCAGCTTATGGGAATGTGACATGACAAAAGAACTAACAGGAGGTGAAATAAACCAACAGACTGCATAGCCTGAAGCATTGAATTAATTTTGTTTCTCATAAGTTCACCTTTGTTGCATTAAAGTTTATTTATGTATTTGTTTGTTTATTTATATTTTAAATGTGATAACATAGATGTCACATAAGTAGATGTGTTGGGGAATTTGGCTACTAACGTAACATTTTAATTATATTCTACTGAAATGAACAAAATTAATGAAATGACTTGAAAAAAGATTCATTCATTTTGATGAACGAGATTCAAAGATCTGAGTCAGTAAAATGATCCAAACTTCCCATATCTAATCATCACACAGGTGGGTTCCAGCAACTTACGTACAGTGATTTTACACAGTGCATGGGGAAAATGTGATTGGTACAGACTAGTCCAATGAAGAGGTTGCAGTTCTTCAATACCTGTTTTCAGCTTAATGTGGCGCTGTGCAGACCAAATGGTGTATGACATCAAAATACTGCGAGATTCAGTCTGCACAGTACTTGGGTGTTTTTATTTGGCATGAGATTTACCTGAAAGTGTCTGTCTGCAAAATGTGTGAGAGTTGGCAACCCTGCCAAGGGCATAAATCCACAAACAAGTAAAAAAAAACAAAAAAAACAAAGTTTAAAAAAAAGAAACAATAATAATGGCGAAACAAGGCCATATACTGTACATGAAAACCTGTACTGGAAAACACAAGGATAACCACACTCAAAACTGTCACAAAGCCTGGCTACGCGAAGATTTTAAGGCCGATTTAAGCCCGATTTGCACCCCTGAATGAACTCAAATCAGACTCTTGATCGGGCTAGCTCTGACGTGATACCTGCAATAGCCAATGAGAGTTAGCAAGTGTCATCTACCGGATGTTGCATGCTCCTATAGCTGAAACTTGGCAGCCACAAACATGCCACAAAAGTAGAGTACTCAGAAATAACATCAACCATATTCCTAATGATATTCCATTTTGTTTTTTTCACTGCACAACAGAACGCATGCCAGGAGAGGCAGCTGACAATGTTGATTGTCCTCCATATGTTTTTCTTCTAGTCACGTTTGATCTCACGATTCTCCGTGCGATCTCATGTCACTGTGAAATCGTTCCTACAATCAACAAGTGTGTTGAACCTCTCTCACTGTACGACATATGAGCACCGATTAGGAACCACGATCACAGAAATCGCCACGATTGTTTCACGATGCCAGTCTTTTGTCTGGGACAGCCGAAACACGGCAGTGTGTCTCGGGCTTAAGGCAAACAAGACTTCACACTAAGGATATAGGCCTAGTGGTTAAGTTGTCTGAGGCAAATGAGCAAATGAGCAAATGAAAAAAAAACAGGTTTAACTAGAACTGAGGTTAAAGAGTCCTCTGGTGGCATTCAGGGGAAGTGTCTTGAACAATGGGTGTGACAGACTGCTACACTTAATTTATTAATTTACAAATATGAAGGCAAAAAGGAAGCTCCAATTATATTCAATACATGATTGTCATAAAATTATGTATGTTATAATGATAAGTGTTTGTAATAAAAATATCAATCATTTATACTTTAAACTCAACTCTTTAAACCGATTCTTGAGAAGTGGGACAAAACAGGGTGCAAAATTGAAAAAAATAAAAATAAAGGAATAAAATAAAATAATAAAGCCTTGTACACAGACAAATTAAACTACATTTATGTATCTAATATGTACTAAGCTACTGAGCTATGCTTTGATGCAACCTCCCAACTTTTCTCTTTTTCATCAAAATGTGCTTTTTACCTTGGACTGTGCAATATAATTTTAACTTTATCTTTAACAGCAATCAAGATGTTTTTAACATTTCAAAACACATTCTCATGACAGATTATACTTTCACATGTGACCAACAATTCCACAACAAATATAAAATATCATAATGAAATATTATTAAAATATTCATCTGACGGAGGTGACACATCTGACGGTGGTGATAAAAACCTGAATTTGTAGTCATTTTAACTATCAAATACACTGAATCAATCAATTACTGTATTAAAACAAATACAACAAACAGTGAGTATTTTATTGTTTATAAAGCTCTCATTCAAGTTTCACATTTACTGTAAGTATTTTGACATATCATTGGAACACAAATTATCACATAATTATGTTGTACATATGCTATGGTAACAAGGTAACTTATAAACAGTTGTTACCTATATCCATTTACATTCACCAGGATCTTAATATTCAGATTTAAACATCTTAACAAATGCTCCAAAAATTATCAGAACACATATGATCAAATACAAAGAAACTGTATTATGTATAGATATGTTTTATCCAGTGTTGTGTTCCCTCAGCCTTATGTTCCCTGAATCCTATGTTCCTTCAACCCAAACTCTGCTATAAGTGCTGACTATCAATCCACAAAAGCAATATATGCACTGCAAAAAATGCTTTTCTTACTTAGATTTTTTGTCTTGTTTCCAGCCAAAATATCAAAAAATTCTTAAATCAAGAAGGATTTTCTAGACAAGTAAAAATTATTGTCTTGTTTTCGGAAAAAAAAACATGTCAAAATTAAGTGAGTTTTTTCTTGAAACAAGCTAAATAATCTGCCAATGGGGTAAGCAAAATAATCTTATTTCAAACAGAAAACTAAATTATTTTGCTTACCCAATTGGCAGATCATGTTTTTGCAGTGTGCTGTCACGTCACATATTTAGTACTTATACATTATTAGAAAAATGAAACACTATTTTATATTTAATATAATTAAAAATTACTTAAAAACAACAAAAATATGATGACTTCACGTTGAATGTCAGCTCCATCATTGGCCCGTCACCACCGTCAGACAGAAAATATTACAGTGGTGACATCTGACAAATTTGGCATTTCTTTCACAAAACAAACAGAGTTCATGTAGTAGCCTTTTTTTTTCTTTCTTTCTTTTAGATGCTAATAAAACCTGGTTCAGGAGCATAAAATTATCTAAATATTTCAAATAATTTTCTCCAAAATTGAAAGATGGTATTGACATATCATGGTTGAGACAGGAAATATTAACATTAGGATTTAAAATATTCTAAAACCATAAAACTTACCAGAGCCTTCTCTGTGGACACACTGTTTTAGATGTAGTGAGAAGACAATAAAGTGTCATAGATTTGATATAATAACGACAAAATTAAACTGAAGGGGATAACTGTGTTAAATACATTCTATTATTAATCCCCCATAACATTTACAATTGAAAATATTTTCATTTCATAATTTCATTTTCATTAGATTTGGGAACGTAAACCGACACTCAGTTGACAAATTCCCCAGCACAGGTGAGCAAGCTCTTCAGAGAATCAGCAGCATCAGAGACGTGAGTATTGTTTTGATATTTCTAGTTGTCTGCAGTTAGTTCCAAAAAGTAACCAACAGAAGGTAGATATTCTTTTATGCCTTTAAGAACAATACAATGTGAGCTGTCATGGCCAGAAAAGCAGTGCACATTTTTTTTGTTTCAGAGCTGTTTAGTAGGCAACGTACACAGGGCTTATACAGCCCCAAGCTCTGAAATGTGAAAAACTGTATTAATGAATGAAATGGAATTTAATTCGATTTTATTTGTATGGTGCTTTTAACAATACATATTGTTTCAAAATTAACTTCACAAAAAAGTGTGTTTTCAATGTAACAGGAAGTAATCTATTATTTGTCAGAGATGATTGGGTCAGTGTAATATCCATATGGCAGTAATACAGCTATAAGATAATGCAAGTTGTGTGGCTAATTAACATCTTACAATCATAAGAGTAATAAAAGTAACCAAAGTGGACAAATCTGACATGAGCAGCTCTAGTGGAGAACAGTGACTGAATCAAAAATCTTCAGAGGACACACAGCTCATCTCAGTCCCTGTAAGTTAGCAAACCACACATGAAAACCTGCAAAACATGATATGCATGCCTTTGTGCAGCGCAGAGCGTCTCTCTTACAAGGGTTCAAGGTTCTTGTTTATTTGTCACATACACAATCATACAGGGTATAATCAGTAGTGAAATGTAGGTCAGGACGGGTCCGCTCAATGGACAGTGCAAAAAAATAAAATAAAAGATGAAACATAACACAAGAGAATATATATAAATATAGGTAGGAATAAGATAAAAAAAATAAGTAAAAAATAAAATAAAATAAGGAGTAAAATGTGCAATACAGTCTACTGTGGATTTAATAAATATTAATATAACCAGGGATGTGCAAGAGGAATGTGCAAACAGGTTGTCCCGGGTATGTACACATAGCAGCAATGCGGATGACGGAGAATGATGGGTGTTTTTTACAGTTTATTAAATTGAGTCCTGTAGATGTTATGAGGCTGAGTTTAGGAGCCTGATGGCCTGAGGGTAGAAGCTCCTCCTCAGTCTCTCAGTTTTTGCCATCATGCTCCTGAGGCGCTTGCCAGATGGCAGTGAGATGAAAAGATGGTTACCGGGGTGATTTGAGTCCTTGATTATTTTTGCAGCTCTGCTTTTGCAGCGTTTGAGGTAGATGACCTGCAGAGAGGGGAGGGCAGACCCAGAGATGCGCTCAGCTAAGCGCACGACTCTCTGCAGAGCTTTGCAGTCCTGATTTGTGGCGTTACTGTACCACACTGAGATGCACTGGGTCAATACACTTTCTATGGCCCCTGAATAGAAAGTTTTCAGGATTGCTGGTGAGACCCTGAATTTCCTCAGCTGTCGCAGATGGTACAGTCTTTGCCTGGCTTTCTTGACCTGTGTTTGAATGTGTGCAGTCCAAGTCAGGTCCTCGGAGATGTTTACACCGAGGTACTTGAAGCTGCTCACCCTCTCCACAGGGGTCCCGCTGATCATAAGAGGAGTGTAGGGCCGCTGCTGTCTCTTCCTGAAGTCTACAATCAGCTCTTTAGTTTTGCTCACGTTCAGAGAGAGACAGTTGTCCTGGCACCATGATGTTAGTCTCTCTACCTCACCCAAGTATGCGGTCTCATCATTGTTGGAAATGAGGCCCAGAACCACAGTATCATCAGCAAATTTGACAATAGAAGTGGAGCTGTGAGAGGACACACAGTCGTGTGTGTAGAGAGAGTAGAGCAGGGGACTCAGAACGCAGCCCTGCGGGGCTCCTACGTTCAGGGTGATGGAGTTGGAGGTGAACTGGCCCATTTTCACCACTTGTGGTCTGCCGGTGAGGAAGTCTTGGATCCAGTCACAGAGTGTAGTGTTTAGGCCGAGGTCTGAGAGTTTGACAGTATCATACACTGTATGATAAGACAAGTTCCATTCACACAGCACAGGTTTTCTCAGAATGTGGTTGTGAGTCCTGAAAATTTCTGGGTGTGAGTTAGAATGCGGTTGTCACTCCCGTAAATAACCGTACTGTGTGTGAATGTAACTGTATTAAGGACTCAAATACAGGACAGAAAACCGTATTCTGCTGCTGCTGAATGTTCCCTTATTATACCAAGCTGTAAATGCCCCCTTTTGGGTGGAAGCAAAAACACATTGCAGAAACATGCTGCCTGTTCCCAGACCCCTTTCTACAAGAGGCCTGTGCCTTTAAAACTCATGCTCTAATACTCTGGGAACAATAAACAAAACATGTTTGTTTTTGTTTGTCATCTCTACAGCAGTCATACTTAAGTGACACTGCAGTTCTTCATCATCATGCTTACCATTTGTATGCATTTTAAACCCTTGTTTAAGCTTCTGATATGCAGTTTTCTGAGCGCACATGCACAAGGTGCATGCACAAAGTCGACTGTCGCACAATGTGTACTGTGTGAGAACATCTGCAAGTGTTTCCAGACCCCTTTCTTTATTTGACCCTCTAACTCTAGGACTCTCTATTCTAATTCATTT
This sequence comes from Schizothorax lantsangensis, assembly GCA_027422415.1. Lineage (NCBI taxonomy): Eukaryota > Metazoa > Chordata > Actinopteri > Cypriniformes > Cyprinidae > Schizothorax > Schizothorax lantsangensis. Next base: position 29,516 of record JAPDDO010000220.1, read on the forward strand.
TTTATCTATCCGTCTTCTTTTTTTTATAAATAAAAAAAAACACATTTGACCCTCTATCAATTGCATATTTATTCTCTAACTGCTAGCTTTTCTTGAAAAACTAACACTAGCTTTATTTTTCTATTGTATATATATAAAAAATATATATATATATTTTTTCTATATTCTATCTTCTCGTTTTCTTAAAAAAAAAAAAACTTTATTTTTTCTATATTCTGTCTTCTCGTTTTCTTTAAAAAAAAACTTTTTACGTGTACTGCGTTAGGCTAACCAAGACTTGTCATAGCACTTGCATGTTGTTGCTCTTTTGTTGGTTTTGATTGCTTCTAATGTCCTCATTTGTAAGTCGCTTTGGATAAAAGCGTCTGCTAAATGACTAAATGTAAATGTAAATGTTTCATACATGTCCACCAGAGGTGGAAAGAGTACGAAAATATTTTACTCAAGTAAAAGTACCATTACATTAATGAAATTTTACTTAAGTACAAATAAAAGTGCCAGTCTAAAAATCTACTCAAGTAAAAGTAAAAAGTAGCTCATTTAAAATTTACTCAGAGTAAAAATTACTTAGTTACTTTTTAACAGTGGGAGGGACGCAAAAAATGGGATAGACCAAGGGTGTCAAACTCAGTTCCTGGAGGGCCACAGCCCTGCACTGTTTAGATATAACCCTAATTAAACACATCTGATCCAGCTAATCTAATCATTTAGGCTTATTTGAAAACTACATGGTATGTGTGTTGGAGCAGGGTTGGAACTAAACTGAGTTTGACACCCCTGGGATAGGCATATAAATCTCAAACTAGTTGTTTTTAATTAAAGGAATCAGTTATTTAGAATAATAAGACATTTGGGCTGTTACCAGGCAAATTAAATCAATATCAACAAAATTCATCTTTGCAATGCAGAGGAAACACAGAAGATTCATCTAAAGTGGAATTTAGATGTATTTACACACTGTTTAATGCAGGACATGAATGCATTTAACCTGCAGTTACAAATGCAGAAATAATGTTTTGATATATAAGACATAAAATGTTGAATACTCATTTGAAATTATAAAAAAAAAATCTAAAGATACTTTAAATGTGAAATTAAAACCGCCAGTATGTGTCACCAAGTCACTGTTATAATTGAGTCATTGCGACTGAACCAAATCATTTAAACAGTTGATTCATTCAGGCAGGGCCGGTTCTAGACATTAGGAGGCCCTAGGCAAAATTCATGTTGGAGGCCCCCCACCCCCAATAAAAAGCACTTTAAACAAATATTATTCCTAACCTTTTTATTGAATTTAATAAAATAAACATTTAATTTGGAATATTTTTACTTATACAGTAAAAAAATTGGAAACATTACTATTTTAAATGTTTTTGAAAGAAGGCTCTTATGCTCACCAAGCCTGGATTTAGCCTATTTGATCAAAAATACAGAAAAAAAAACAATAATATTGTGAAATATTATTAATATTTAAAATAATGGTTTTCTATTTTACTTTAAAATATATTTCTGTGATGCAAAACTGGATTTTCATCAGCCATTACTCCAGTCTTCAGTGTCACATGATCCTACATAAATCATTATAATATGCTGATTTATTATCAAGAAACAGTGCTTAATGTACTTTTTTCAGGATTTTTTGATTATTAAAAATATAAATCTTTTATAACAATATCAGTCTTTACCATCACTTTTTATCTATTTAACACATCCTTGCTGAATATTACTGTTTTTTTTTCTGTATTTTTGATCAAATAAATGCAAGCTTGATGAGCATAAGACATTTCTTTCAAAAACATTAAAAATAATAATGGATCCAAACTTTTGACCGGTACTGTATGTACATATTCATCACACTTTATCTAAGGTAATCTCTTTTTTGTTTGATGAAGATGTTGTTGTTGTTGTTGTTGTTGTTGCTGTTTTATTTAATTTAATCACAGTTCCAGAATATCACTTCAGTAAGCGCTTTTAGCATTTTTTTCCTAGCTGGGTATGGGCAGGATTTCCGCCTCCCATTTAATCAGTATTACAGATATTATCATATTATTAATATCAATAATATATTATGTATTTCATTGTTACCTTAAATATGACATATTTACACAAATCATGTGGAACAGAAAGACACGATCGCTACTAAGCAGAAAAAAATATAGTTAGTTGAAACTGAAATTAGGCCATAAGTGTTATGTTAGAGCAGTAATCCTAATCATCAGCCGAGTTTAGAAGAAACACCTGAGATCCTCTATTTGAATCGTTAAAAAAATGTTCTAGTGTGTTTGCTTTTTAACTTTGAATACAAACTTCTCTGCTTTTACTTTTGTAGTAATTTTGCTAGTCAGCTCCAGACGCGATGTCATTCATTGAACGCGCAAATTCAAAGCGCCGCGTCTGCGCGCTCAATGGCGCTTGCGCTCCTTTAAACATGTAAAAAAACAGTGAATGATCTTTCCAGACGCTGATCAACAGAACAAGTTTATATTTAGAATACATTGCAATCACTCCAAAATAGATGACAACAACTCACACACCTGCATTAGTAGCTATACTTCTTTTGAACACCTGAAGTATGTGTTCGTTAAGCAAACAGAAGGCGGGACGCGCTTTGAAACTGCAACCTTAATTGGTTGAACTTATTGAACTGTTGTAAAAAAATAAAAAATAATAATCTATATGCAGGGCTGGACTGGGACAAAAAATCGGCCCTGGCATTTTTTGGTCCTGGCGGCCCACCACCACCATATAATATATATATATATATATATATATATATATATATATACTGTATATATATATATATATATATATATATATATATATGATATATACTACCATTCAAAAGTTTTTGAACAGTAAGATTTTTAAATTATTTTTTTAAAGAAGTCTCTTCTGTTCACCAAGCCTGTATTTGTTTGATCCACAATACAGCAAAAACAGTAATATTGTGAAATGTTTTTAATATTTAAAATATATTTTAATATGTAATTTATTCCTGTGATCAAAGCAGAATTTTCAGCATCATTACTCCAGTCACATGATGTTCAGAAATCATTCAAATATTCTGATTTGCTGCTCAAAATACATTTATTATTATTATTATTATGTATTATGAAAACAGCTGAGTAGATTTTTTTTTCAGGTTTCTTTGATGAATAGAAAGTTCAGAAGAACAGCATTTATCTGAAATAGAAAATTATAAATGTCTTTATCATCATTTTTGATAAATTTAAAGCATCCTTGCTAAATAAAAGTATTAATTTCTATAATTTCTTTCCCAAAAAACAAAACAAAAATTATACTGACTCCAATCTTTTGAATGGTAGGCTATAGAGTATAATGTTACAAAAGCTTTTTTATTTCAGATAAACGCTGATCTTTGGATCTTTCTATTCATCAAAGAATCCAGAAAAAAAAAATGACTCGACTGTTTTAAATATTGATAATAATAATAATAATAAATGTTTTTTAGCATATTAGCATGATTTCTGAAGGATCATGTGACACTGAAGACTGGAGTAATGATGCTGAAAATTCAGCTTTGATCACAGGAATAAATTACATTTTAAAATATATTCAAATAGAAAGTAGTTATTTTAAATAGTAAAAATATTTCACAATATTACTGCTTTTACTGTATTTTGGATAAAATAAATGCAGGCTTGGTGAGCAAAAGAGAATTCTTTAAAAAAAAAATCAAAATCTTACTGTTCAAAAACTTTTGACTGGTAGTGTAGATATGTATCATTGCATCTAGTTGTTTTGGATATGAATAAAACGTCAGGTCCGACAATATCGTGTCTTTTCGAATTTAAATCTAGATTTATTCGCATTGGCCCATGGAAACCTCTATGAACACACTTGACTTGACAAAAAAATCGTGGGGGACGAATTTACGGTTTATTAAAAAGTGTTAAATAAAAATAAAAAAAATTATTAAAAAGCGTATTCTGCACTCATGGCGCGCGCGCGCACACACTAGATGCCTGCCTCCGTTAAGAGTCCCTTATCAAGCACTTTACCGATTCAACTACTCTCCCCTCCCCTCCTGCCTGGCTCTTTGGCCCGCATCACTCACCGCAGAGCAAGCCTATTTTTATAAAGCTGCTGTGAAACGTGGGGAAAGCCGATACGGAAGAAGTTGGGGTTTATTTAGGCGGAGCAAAATACTTCATCGCTCTGTCTATAGCGCATTGTGATTGGGTGGTTTACGCTGTCAATGCAGGAGACAAACCAATGGGCCACTGACTGCTCGTTGTCCCTGCATGATGGTCCTTGGCAAAAAAAAAAAAAAAAATTAAAATTCTGTCGGCCCCTTCAGTGCGTCGGCCCACCGGGAACATGCCCGGTATGCCCGATTACCAGTCCAGCCCTGTCTATATGTAATCATGCTGATTTTTGGAGAAAAACGGCACGTGTGATATTGATTTACTATATGAAACGATATAAATATACATTTTCTGTCCTTATATCTTCAATTTTGTGATTATTCTAAATGCATTTTAACAGACTGAATCACGCAGTGAAAGAACGCACTCTAATGCGCTTCATGGCACTCTGTAGGAGTGTTTTGTTTTGTTTTTGGCTAAATACTGATAATGTAAAATCGCACATGGTTATATTATCGCAGACGATATCGCACACCCTGCACCACTGTCTTTTTGGCTAATTTGTGCAAAACCTTTCACTAAACTGCCAAAGCTTCATTTTAACCACCAATGCAATTATGCAAGTATTTACCTTACCTCTACATGCTTGCAAAGGTTGATGTCGAGATTTTATAAACTGCTAGTTTGGTCTCTCTAGGCAAACACAGCTTACACTGCATAATAGAGCTTAAATATGGCCAGGGGTTCACTTCATTTCCTTCGAGTTCAGCTTCAGCAGAATACGACAGGGTTTGGTTTCAGCTGGGTCTGCACCACTAACTGTCTTGTCCGTCTACATCTTTCTTGTGATTTTAGCGCCAGTTTGTTCTCCTGCCCATTATTTACTGCAGTAGTTTCCAGGGAGCGATTATTTTATTTTTTTACTCAGTAATTAATGTGTTTTAAAATGTAGCGAAGTACAATACTTCAAACAAAATATACTTAAGTAAAAGTAAAATTACAGATTTTAAAAATTACTTTAAAAAGTAGAAGTACACAAAAAAGCTACTCAATTACAGTAACGCGAGTAAATGTAATTCGTTACTTTCCACCTCTGATGTCCACTAAATACGCAGGTCTTGGCCAGAATAAACTGCAATGTAAACCAGACTTCATGACATTAGTCAAAGTTTGGCTACATTCATCCCCATGGTTTGTTGTACCCAGCTGACTATGGCTATTCATCTTGCTCTCCACTTATTATTACACAGGAAAAATGGCGGAGTAGTTTTTGCAGAGTTAATATTTTTTTCCTCAAAAAGAGTTGTTTTTGCTCTATTTTGAGTGTATAGTGTAACATTTGTCTGTAGAGTCGGAGCAAAATTACAGAGTAACTGTGACTCCTCCCAAAACTGTTCTCCTCCCTTCGTTGATCCGCCATTACTGTTAATCACGGCCATCGACCGCTGCTGCTCGTGGGTTTAGAAGAGAAGATGTGCTTCTGCTGACTGGAAAAGTAAGTAAAGTTTTAAAGTCTTAGTATTAATTTTAATAATATTCACCTCTGTTTTGAGCTCAGATCATTTTGCCACGTTTTTTGAACATTACAGAGATCGCTTCTCATGTTAGTTTGAGAACTGAGTTAGGCAAAGTTATCTTGAATGCAAATAGCTAACATATACATTATGAACATTACGGATGTTAATTGACACCAGTGAAATTATCTAGCTGCCTATCAGTGTTTGTCAATGTTTATTGTGACGAGCGGCTCGAGTTGTGCACCACATGTACTTTACTCGGTAAAGAGTTAAGTTAACGTTAGCCTTAACTGTCTTGTTGGAGCCCATTTTGATGAGTATTAGCCCTTTTCGGATGGTACGTTAACTGTTTCTGATAGGAACGTAAGGTATTTTCAACATTTACAGGGGGTAGTCGGTGATTTTATTGCAGAATGTCGGTGTTTTAATTCAAATTTCACCGTTTGAATCCTTTTTGACCACTGCAGAACACCGTGCGATAACGTTTGCGCTTCACTGTAATTTGCATGCATTTTTAATGCTTATTACTGAAATGCTGGGAAGTAGGCTATTTACAATAACAATATTTCATCAGCGCTCCTCCTCAGCGAGAGGAGAAAGAGGGAAAAAACAGAAACTTTTTTTGGGCCGTACAGTAATACAATGTTAATATTAGGCTATATCCATTAAAGATATAAATCAAGTAATTTTATGTTTACCTCATGTAAATATAAGGCTGAATTAACTTCACAATGCAAACCAACAACATTGTCAGAATGAAGTTCAAGGAAATATATTTTTTCTTCAAAACCTTTTACATTTGAAATGTTTTTGGAATGTGGTAAGAAACTTTAACAGTTTTTATATTCTGATTTTTTTTAATAGTAATATAATAAGTGTATAATTGTGTCTTATATTGAATAAAAATAACTCCCTTCCTTTGGCATTGCTGGCCTTTGTCAGTTTGCCAATGGTTTGTCTACCTTCAGTTGCCAAAAAATCGTCCTATAATGGATGTTAAAGTCTTTGATGAGTCAAAGACAGAAGTTGATGAGAAAGCATTCGACTACCTGCTGACATGACCAGACCTTGGTGTCCTAGAAAATTTCATCCCAGGCACAGCAAGTCTCAACGGTAAATTGTTTGACATGCTTATCAAGTTTTTTGTTTATTCTTAGCAATATTCACCAATTCACTGATTTGCATAGGCTAACGTGTCTATTGGATTAATTCTCAATATTTGTATAGCATGCTATCAAAGTAGTATGAACAGATAATCAGACCATTGATATGGTTTATATTGAATATTCTTTCAGCTCAAGCTCATTAGGAGATACTGAGGGCACGTCAGAGTCTGAAGACCCAGCAATGTTGATTAGAAGTCCTCCTGAAAAAATTGTTGAGGAACGTCATCTTGCCCAAGTAAGAATCACCAGTCTTGGCTCTGAATTACATCTATATAGAATGACTTAAATATTAAAGATATTTGGAGCTATATACACTTGTCAATTGCTAATTTCTCATCTCTGCTCAATATTTCATCATTCCTCCCTCCAGATGTTCGAAGATAACCTGAAGAGCTGCCCTGGAAGTGAAAAGGTCATAAACAAATACGCACGCACTAAAAGTCTGTCAGATGGCCGAAGATGTGACATGGTGAAAATCTTTTGTCACATTTGACAAATGAACATGGGTAGGTTGTTCATACAGTACTTTGTAAATTGATGTTTATGATGTTATGGGTTGTAATTGGTTTATGTTTGTGTGTGTAGAGCAAGCCCTTCCCGAAGTTTAAAAGAAGAATGTGCAAAGGGAATCATCTCCCTATTCCCATAGTTGGTTGACCCCAGGAGCAAGTTTGGTTATGTAAGTAGCTGTCGCCTCTCAATCTTTTTGATTTATTTTCAAACATTTCTACCCTGATCTTTTCGCAAGGGCCTAGTACAGGCGTTGCCGATTTACAGTTAGAAATTGCTTTCATTTGGGACTCTGAATAACAAAATCATGTTGTTGATAAAGTATGACTTCATTTCAATACTTGGTCATGAATGTGCTGTTAATACTGAATCTGTGTGCAGCACAAACTAAATTACTGGAGTGGTTAATGTATTTGTATTGGCACATCTTCCAATGAATTTGTCAAGTTAAAATGAGCAGGAGTGTATGTTCAACTCCTTCTACCTAAAAACTAAAAACCTAAAGAAAAATTTGTTTATTTTGTTTTCCCTGTCTCTAGGTTGGGACAGCGACATGTCCTCCATTCTGGTGCTGGTTCACCTTTTGCCACCCTCAAGTCAATGCCGCAAAAGACTGGGAAAGATCTCAGCTAGACAAGCCTGTGATCGTCTTGTGAAATTTATCAAGGTGAAGCTACTAATGAAGCAGATCGAATGACACTAGTTCATAATGTTGTATTAATGTGTGACATTGAACTTGCTTATTTCTCAGAAAGGTTCTTAAAGGGTTTGTTCACCCAAAAATGAAAATTCTGTCATTAATTACTCACTCACCCTCATGTCATTTCAAACCCGTAAAACCTTCATTTTCATCTTCGGGGCACAAATTAAGATATTTTTTTAAGAAATCAGAGAGCTCTCTGACTCTCCATAGACAGCAAGGGTACTACCACGAGGCCCTGAAACGAAGTAAGGACATTGTTAAAATAGTCCATGTGACATCAGTATTTCAACCATAATTTTATGATGCTACGAGAATACTTTTTTGTGCGCAAAGAAAACTAAAATAACGATTATTCAACAATTCTTCTCCTTCAAGTCAGCATCCTCAGCTGTTATCAAGAGTACCACGATGCATGCATGTGAAGCTGCTGACATCGAACATGCATGCGCTGCACCTTGTTTACGAGCAGAGGAAAGCATGTGCATGCGTCCTGATACTCTCATTAATGGTGGAGGACAGTGACTTGGGGGAGAAGAAATTGTTGAATAAAGTCGTTATATTTGTTTTCTTTGCGCACAAAGTATTCTCGTAGCTTCATAAAATTACGGTTGAACCACTGATGTCACATGGACTATTTTAACAATGTCCTTGCTACATTTCTGGGCCTTGAACGTGGTAGTATCCTTGCTGTCTATGCAGGGTCAGACAGCTCTTGGATTTCTTGAAAAATATCTTAATTTGTGTTCCGAAGATGAAAGGTTTGGAACGACATGAGGGTGAGTAATTAATGGCAGAATTTTAATTCTTGGGAGAACTATCCCTTTAATGATCACCTGTTCTCTAAATTGTTGTTCTTGTGCTATTATTTTCTACTTGGCACATTTAGTAACAATCTGTTGGAAGTGTGTAAAACAGAAACTTTGGTGGAAGACAGACATCACTGTATCTTAATTCATGCTGTATTTTGACTTTAACTGTTAAGTCACATTGACACTAATGTGTTTTCATCCTTTCACAGACTGTTACCAGTATCCAAGGGCTCTTGGATAGGATTGGATAGTCTCTAGCTGTATCTACTTGTTGTTGGGCTAAAAAGAAGTAGGGTCCAGTCTTGTTTTATCGTAATTGTCCAACATGCTCTACCCTGTAAGGCCTCTAATTCACTGGCCTGTGTTGATGAGTTTTTCAAAGCTCACTTTGTTTTAAGAACTTCATACTGTCAGGAATTTACCATTGTGTATAGATTTCTGCAAAACACTGCCTATGATATAGATGCTGAAACCATCAACTGATCATGACCACAAGGGAATCAGATGTAATATTTTTTAAATAGGAGCTTGAAAAATAAAATTGTGAGACGAGTATACATTTGTTGTTGACTTTATTTTCAGATTGAAAAGTAAGGTTTTTTTCATTTATATTTTAGGTCTTTTTGATGATAAAACATGAAGGGTGTAATTTAGAAGATTAACTCTGGATAGATTCACTCATAATTGATTAACTCTGGAGGGGAGATAAATTGTGGTAGAGTAAATTTGACTTTCCTCTGAACAGAGTTTAAAAAGTAGCAGAGTCATTTTCTTTTACCTCTGAACTGAGTAAAATAGTACAAGAGTTAATTTAAAAAAACAATAAATAGAGTCAAATATAACAGGAAAGAGTAAAATATTAACACTAAATTGAGCAAAATTAACTCTGGAAAAACAACTCTATCAAAAGAGTAACTTTTACTCTTTTTAGAGAGGGACCAAATGTTATCTGGCATAGAGTAAAATTTTCTTCAATTTCAGTAAATTTTACTCGGGCAAATTTACTGTGTAGCATCTACATCTCTATCAAGATGAACAGATGAAGTGGCCACTTTCCCCTGTAACTCTTGTACACACTTTTCCAGCTCATTTTCAAATGTTGTATCAGCATCATCAGCAACTTTATGCCCAGGTTCTTGGGCAGTTGGCCTATCTAGGTAACCAGATCATGCTTTTTTTCTAGCATGTGCACTTGTTTCCTTTTACTCACAGAAAATTTCTGTGCTGGCATGTTAACAGATTTTCATGGTGACTCTTGTTCTTCCCCTCATATTTCTTGCAGTAGTTCCAAATAGGTGGGAGGATGATCTCTTCGTTCTCTACAACGCAGATGAACAGTTTAAAAAAAAAAAAAAAGTCAGTCAGTCAGTCAGTCGCAAAAGACCCCCGCAACAACTGCTCTAGCTTGGTTAGCTATTTATGGATTGACCCTTATTTTCCTCACTTATTTTGTCTAAATCATTTGTATGCATCATAGAAAGTCAGTGATTTTTAATCAGAATTCTGCCTGTAAACAACAGTATAGAGGGGTTGAAATCTTGAATGGTCTGGATAATCTCTAAAACTGGGCTCCTGAGATTCAGTTGTGTGTCTAGTCACTGAAAAATAAAACTTGTAAGATTTACTTGATAAAATCTTAGTAACAATTTGCACTAACACATTTTAAGTAAATTTGACCGTTACTGCTCTGTACAATTGACCTGTTATTGTTGAATAAAATTACATAAAAAACAATAAGTGAGATTTACTTAATTTTTATTTGGCAAGTTTTTGCACACATATATTTTAAGTAAAATGTAAGTATTGAATTAAGTAAAATCTACTTAACTAAGTTAGGAAATAAGTAAATTTAACATGGCCAGTTAGTTTGATGAGTCATTTTTACTTAATTATTTTAATTTAGATCTTCAATACTTAAGTACATTTCACTCAGTCATGGCTTCTAAAATTTACTCAATCGATGTAGCTCTGGGAAACAACCATGCTATTAAAGCATTTGATTCACTTACAATCATGTAAGCAAGTACATTACATTACATTTAATCATTTAGCAGACGCTTTTATCCAAAGCGACGTACAAATGAGGAGAACAATAGAAGCAATCAGACCATCGAGAGAGCAACAGTATACAAGTGCCATGACAAGTCTCAGTTAGTCTAGCACAGTACATGTAGCTAGGATTTTTTTTATTAAATAGAATAGGTAAGTGTTAGTATTATAATACTAACATTATTATAATAGTTAGTCAGGTGAAAAAGATGTGCCTTTAGATGTTTTTTGAAAATGGCTAAAGACTCAGCTGTTCGAATTGAGATCGGGAGGTCATTCCTGTAGACAGCTTGTAGACTATCCAAGTAGACAGCTTGTTATCCTTTAAGATAATATGTCCACCCAATAGAATAATTACCCGAATGAACACAGAGACCTCAGTACTTGGTAAGATAAGATAAAATAAGATTATTTTTTATTTGTCACATACACAATTACATAGAGAGTATATAACCAGTAGTGAATTGTATTCTCTGCATTTAACCCATCCTAATTGAACACACACCCGGAGCAGTGGGCAGCCATGTTACAGCGCCCGGGAAGCAGTTGGGGGTTCAGTGCCTTGCTCAAGGACACCTCAGTCGTGGTATTGAAGGAGGACACTCCCCCCACCAACAATCCCTGCCGGACCTGAGATTCAAACCCACAACCTTCCGCTTACAACTCCAACTCGCTATCCATTAGGATACGACTGCAATTCAGTGGATGGCAGTATGGTACACCATACACAATGACGGTGACAATCAGTGGATAGTGTTTGAGTATGAATGGGTCATTTTGAGTAGAAAATCAAGTCCAGATGTCACAAAACAGTATGTTACTAAGCCTAACAACAAAAGCAACCATAAAACTGTGTAAATATAACTCAAAAACGGTGACAAATTTAACCTTTTTAATTATTCATGCCCCAGTGCATGATGGGAAAAACGGGATCATACCTTTCCCAGCCGGCATTTCAACGTTGATTCACCAGTGAATCAATGTCGGGTACCATGGTTGAATCAACGTTGGATTATGTTTCGATTTTGCAAATTGGATCAACGTTGATATTGTGACATTGTTTCACCGCGAAATCATGACGTTGTTTCGTTGTTTCACCATCTTACCTTCAGCATTGGTGAATTAAGGTTGTTCTGTAGACGTTGGATTAACGTTGAATTATGTGTTGATTTTGCAAATTGAATCAACATTGATAACACGACGTTGTTTCACCGTCGTACTTTCAACATGAATGAATACACAATTGTACATTCAATTAGAACCTAGTTTGCATTTAGATCAACACTGTACACATACATAAAGTTTAAAAATCAAATGACTGGCAGCAATGGCTTTACAATCAACTTCAATAAACTACCACACGTTGAAAATGGTAAAACAGCAGTTTTATTTTGGAAACATACAGTATAAAACAGATGAAAATAATCCCAAACTTTAGCTTGTAGTGTTTGTGCTTGGATGTATTGTTAAAAACCTGTAAAATCCAAATACAACATTTAAAGACTCCAAGTGTTTGTACCATAACATGCATATTTTGCGCTGCACTTGCAAGAGAAACCCTTGTACTTCTTATGACTCAAACCAGTTGATCTTTTATTTTGGTGGAAATCTATAGTTTCTGTGAAAACATGTTTTACTAATGTGTCTCATTACAAGAGATTTGTACATTTGTGCAGTGAAAATGTGTTGAACAGTTTGAGAATGGAACCTGCAACAGAAACCATGTCGGTGGTAAAGGATAGGACTGTCTGAGTTTTGTCGACAGCCAGAGGAAATTCTTTACGCAGGAAAAACGCTGCCGTGAATGAAATGCATTTAATATTTTAAGTAGAAATGTTTCTTCAAATTCTGATAAAATGTTAGAACCAACTGCCTTGTGCATATAGCGTGGTTGTGCTTTGGGTGATCCTTGAAAGAGTCCCAGCTCTAGGTCCTTTCTGATGCCGTGTCCTCCTCTCTCACACACTTGTGCACTTTCTGTACTGTCCTGTATGTATAAATAACAAAAACACCAAAAATAAATACTCATAAAATATCAACTTTGATATTGTGAAATATCTTTAACTGAAAACTGAATGCAAAACAAATCACATACAATATTTTCACTTTAAGTTGAATAACAGTGGGGTTGGAAACAAAGTGCACAACACTACTCATTAAACACCTATTTAATATATTCAGATGAAAGTTTGCAATATTAAATTATTCACAAGCAGTTTTTTCAGAGCCCCCAGTTACACTGTTTTAATCAGAATCCTAACTATACAGTGTATTTAGTAAAACAAGTAAAATCAAATCAAGTAAATTTTTATTAAACTAAGTAAAATCAAAACCTTTCACAAAAGGTCAATGAATCTCTACCAGAAGTGACAGTGAACAATTCCTTACCAAATTGCCAATAAACAGCTGGATCCTTGATGAATCTACAAGGGGAAAGAAGAAATGGTTTACTGAAAAGTTCTTAAAAAGCAGTTTTTCATTTTATACCATTCCTTTAAAACAGTGGTTCTCCAACATTTTATATCAAGTACCACCTCAGAAAATATTTGGCTCTCCAAGTACCACCATAATGACCAACATTAAAATACAGTAGCGTAGTAGGCCCAACTATTCAGCTACAGCTCTGCACAGTTCAAAACGAGGCAGTTTTATTCCTAATAAGAATATTTATTGTTGTCAGCCACTTTAACATTGTAAATACAGTTTGAACATTAACACTGCACAGTGCTTACATACAGCCCAGGTAGCCAAAACGATCCGGCCCGATAACGGCCCAAATCCGGCAAGCCGGAAGAAATAACTCGGCCCGGATGCGGTTGCCGGACTCTTGTGAATTACGGGAGTGAATGACGCGCCAGAATCGGCCCGAGTACGCTGGCCCGAGTCCGGCTGCCGAAACTGAGCCGACACTGCCGGCATCGGGCCACAATCACGCCAGCATAGATTATACAATTAGCCAGTACTGGCCCGAGTCTGGGTTCCAAATGGAAATGTATGTAAAAATACAAACCAATATTTATTTAATTAATAACAACAACAAATTTTACCCAAACAATATTAGCTTGTTTGCTATATAGCCTACATGGATAATAACTGTTCATGTAATTAATTGGTTCTCTTAAAACTACAAAAAAATGTATTATTAAAACAGTCTTTTTTTTTAACAATGTTGTTTCCACAAATATCACACACACACACACACAAACACACATGCAGTTCCCCCTCAATACCCCCAAGTAAGAATGACACCATATAAATGTAAAAATATTATTTGAATTTATTATTGAAAAACTGACATCAACAAATGCATAAAAACACTTTAGAACCTCTAAGAACTCCCAGGACCTCAAGTTTATCCTAAAAGAGGGACAGAAAAAAGGAAAGAGAGATAAAGAGGGGACACATATTGACAAAGTCAGATCTCAGTGATCTTAATGGTAAATGGTAAATTTGGAGCATACCTTAAGAAGAATTTCTTTGTTGTAGGACCTACTCTCTTCTTCCATGCCATCTGTTTATAAACTTCTCAGTTTCTCCATCCAGCACACTGCAGTATTTGCAGAAAAATACATCAATAAATATATATATGTGTATGTGTGTGTGTCAAGTCACTATTATTTGTATAGCACTTTTAACAATGCAAATTGTGTCAAAGCAGCTTTACATCAGCTTGATATAAAGCTGGGTGGCTTTATATCAGCTTTACAGTATTTAGACTAGGGATGTGCGGGTCTAGTCGACTAGTCGACTAAACGGTACAGCTCCTACTAGTCGACACTGAAAACAATAGTCGACTACGAGAGAAAAAAAAACATGATGATTTTATCATTCAAATTACCATAATTTTCAGCTGTGAAGAAGACAATAATTCAGAACTGGTTTACACCACACATGTGTAGAGAGGCATATTGGATCCGTAGCCTCCTGCAGATTGTCTCATGTGAGTGTATAACGGCGCGAGTCGGTGGGGCCAGGCCTTCAACCATTGAGGCTTGGCAGTGTTTTTTACTGAATGTACGTGATTATTTGAAGGAGTGACTTTTGTGTTCTTGTTGTCCTTCCCTCTCTCCCTCCCTTTTGATTGAACTTTTAGTTGTTGAGTATGTGTCTGCTGTTTTGTTTTGTTTTGGATATTATGTTGTGTTGTTTGTAAAAAAATGAAAATAAAAAAATTGTTGATAACAAAAAAATTACCATCATTTTAACGTTACATTTAAAACATTTTAAAGAACAGTTAAAATAAAACTTTTGAAAAAGAATACATATCAAAATATTTAAATATATAAATATTTTTAAAAGCATATCTGGGCGGAAACTATATTTTTACCTCACATGCGTTTTCTTCACGTCAGTTGCGGCGAGCTCAAAATGACCACGCGAAAGACCAGCAAGGTGTGGGATTATTTTGAATTAGAAGGAAATGGAAACGTTTTTTGTAAACTGTAATGTCAAATTGGCTTACAATAACTTTACTGGAGCTATGCGTAATCATATTCAATACAGGCATGTATGCGTTAGCTTGGAGGCTAGCCAAAGCCAAATGTCAATCATGTCATACACTACAACCTGCCGCTGCGGTCCGCGATCCTATCCGCGCTGTCTATTCCTCTAAACGAAGACCCACTTCGGTGGTGGTGCGGGATTTCCAGGATCTTTTCGAAACTGTCTGCTTGCTTGTAGTTATCTCTCTGCATGCCTGTGACTTCAGTTCCTGCCGAGCGCGTTTTTTTTTTTTTTAAGTGCAGAATCGCCTCTAGTCCCGTCTTTCGCCAGACCACGTTTACATGTTAAATTCACTGAACAAATGCGCACGGTCTGAGTAAGTAAAACGAGCATTGTTTTGTTTTTAGACAATATAGCCAACATGAAGTACATTTTTAAAAGCCGTTTTAATGCTATTCCTTGATAAACTTTCCTATTGTTTTTTACTTTTGTTTTAATATGTTGGCTAACGTTATATGAAAATGAAGAATTCTGTCAGTCTATTGATTGATTTTCAATTTCTGCATTGCTCCAGGCGATCTGAATAAATAAGCTATGCACTGGTTTATGAAGAGTGTATGCTCTTCCTTTTTCTGTTTAACGACCACCTAAAATTAATTGATAACGCGAGGCAAGCATACGGCATAATCATGACCTATTTTTTGCAGAATTCATTGAGGGATTTGACTGTGATTCAAAGATTAAGTATTTCAACTGTATGCTGTTATATAGACACGCACAGTTTTTTTTTTTGCCATTTTTGGGGGGTTTCTAGCTTTTAGACTAGTCGGATACAAAACTTCCGTTTAAACGACAGTCAAATTAGTCGTAGCACACATCCCTAATTTAGACGGGGAAATAGTTTGTCGGAATAGTGTCATTCTCCTCTGGTCAGACAAAATCAGCAGTTTAAATCTAGGCTGCAGCAGAGTCTATCTCTGGGGCTCATCTAGTTGTCCTGGTCTGCGCTGACGTTCAGGGCTGTAGAGGTCATCTTTAGGTGCTGATCCACCATCTGATCTGGATACAGTCTGGATCTGGGTGGCTACGGTGACCTTGGAATAAGAAAGAAACAGACTAATATTAGCGTAGATATATTTTTAAGCTGGAAAAATGCAGTTTTACAAATGCTAGAAACATGTTTTTCGAAAGAAAGATTGCTATCAAAAAGTACGCCTAGGTACCTGACTGATGACGAAGAATTTACAGAGCAGCCGTCAAGAATTAGATAGGTTATTACATGCAAAAGTTTTTGGTCCAATAATTAACACCTCTGTTTTTTTCAGAATTTAGCAGTAAGAAATTGCTAGCCATCCAGTTTTTGATATCAACTATACATTCTGTTAGTTTTGCAAATTGATAAGTTTCATCGGGTCGAGAAGAAATATAGAGCTGAGTATCATCAGCATAACAGTGAAAGCTAACACCATGTTTCCTAATGATATATAGGGTAACATGTAAAGCGTGAAAAGCAAGGGGTGTGTATGTGTGTGTGTCAGTCTGGTATGTGTGTATATAGTCTGGTATATGTGTATATAGTTTGCCTATTTTAAACATGAAGCTGGTTATCCATAAAGACCAGGTAGGAAGATGATGAAGAAAAAAAAAAAAAAATTATATATTATGTTATGTGGTCAAACAGTTATCAGAAATTCAGAGTACTTTTTCACTTTTTGCAGACATTATTATGTTGTAGATTTAATTTAAAACTAATACAGTTTTACAGTTTAAAATGACAAAAAAAGAAAAAGGTCTATAAAAATTTGGCCACCCTGCATGGTCACTACTACTTGACCACTTACAACACCCTGACTCAAACAGTACAAGAAAATTAATCTTAAGATATTATGTCCTAGCCCATCTGATTACAATATCCTAAAAGAAACCATATATTTACACATCTACTCTATAGCAAAATATAACATTCAATTACTTACATGGCACAAGTGAACTCTTTTCAGATGATCTTGACAAGTCTGATAAAAAAATATATAAAAAAGCAATCACAAAAATATTAGAAGTGTAGCAGGAAAATTATTACACCATTCACATAATATGTTGTGTAAATAATAACTAAAATTCACAAACAAACTACAAAATACATAACTTTTAAAAAAGATCAGATGATGCTTGACTGTTAAATAAATTAATAAATAACTGCTGCATGACATATATTTAATGAACCTAAATAAAAAAATATTTAGAAAATGTTTGACAGTCAGCTTGAAAAAATATACTTACAAAGCCAAAGACTTGTGACAAGTGCTGTGGAGGCTTTGGGGTGCAGCAGCTAACGTTACTGACACAGAAACAAAGGGGAGAAAAAGAAAAAGCATCACTCAATATCAGATAATGCACAAACTGAACATGGCAAATCCAAGATGCAGGATGACTGCTAGACTGATCACTTACAACAATCGGATGACAGTCTGAAAAAAGAAAGAAAAAAAGAATAAATATTTTCATTATTGAAAATAATTATAATTTTACTTGAATATGACTTATTTCTTCCCTGGTGTACATGCATGCATGTTTTACTTTTATTGTAATTCTGTTATTAAAAAGCAGAATTATTATTATTATCATCATCTTCTCATAAGGCTTGTGAGAGTCTACTGTCTCTCGCTCGCTCTATCACACACGCTGAGAGAGAGAGAGTGCGCGTTCAGTGGGCGTTAGTGTCTCGCGCACTCACTCACTCAGGCAAATCGGTGAGACAACACTGCTTAAATGTGAAAATATGATTAATGATAATTGTAAAATGAATATATAGGCTAAACTAAAGTTACCTTAACCGACATGAATGTGAAACGAAAGGAGGTTTTCTCAATTCTAGCAGATCTGCGCAAATGACGTCATACAGATATAACGGCATTAACGGTAATTAACGGTGCTGAAGAGCGGGCCGTAGAAAATAAAGACGGAAAGACTCGTTTATGTGAAGAGTAAGCTTGTGGTACATTTAAATGACAGTCCGTCGATTTTATACTTATGTACACAAAAAATACTTTACCTTAGGAAAGCTCGACCGTCAGGCGACGTCCACTCAGACAGAGTCCGGCTGTGCGTGCGCGTGATGTGACGGACCGCAGCTTATATAACCTCTGGTTCTTTCGCGGGCTTTGCACGTGAGGTGTAAAATAATCAGTTACATTTATATCTATTATATTGATTTTTTTTTTTTTTTAATCATATGAGATGTACATTTAAGTCATTAGCTCGTTATATTTTCCCTGGCAAAAAAAATAAATAAAAAAAATAAAAACACACACACATATATACATATACATATATATGTAAAGCCCATCTATGACAAGTAATGACTTACTCTACTCAAATCATCCATATAATCGTCATTTATTAACAGCTCGACAGAAGTTCTAAACAGATACATAAATAGGCTTGGTTGGTAGCAAGTTGAAACCAAAATGATTCAACACCCCCCAATATATCAGGTGCAAACGTGCAATATTTACATGCTGTCTGCACAAGATATTTTAAGGTACATGATTATACAAAATATCCTGCATAAAAAATGTTACATCCGACAACAAATAAAACAAAACTTATTTACCTCCAAAAAGAGAAATCACAGCCACCCATTTGGCGTTCAGCATGCATGCCGCCATTCCTCCAATGCCAATGCCATTCATAAAGGACGTGAGGCTAAAGGCTACCGTACTCACCCAATTCTAGAATGGCCCATATATATATATATAGTTACAGTTATTAATATAGTTTCACTCACTGATTTCAGATGGCAGCAGAGGATCACTTATTGACTCATTCTATCCATAGCTTAAGTTTTGCTGTGGGACTTTTATTTGGACATAATAAAATCACTATTATAACATCTGAAATCATATTTTGTAAAAGTTTACCACTTCTTACTGATGTATCAGTTTTTGCAATCACACACAGTCAGAAAGTTTTGATTTAGATGAAGAGAACATTTTTAAATTATAAGCAAATCCATTTGAGGTCAGCCTAAAAATTAATATAAATGTAAATAAAAATTAAAATAAAATTGAATAAATAACTTTGACAGGCAAAAGGTTTGACAACTCTAAAGCGTTTTGTTTAAAAATATATTTGTAATTTTATAATTCAGCCTAATTGATTGATTGTGTGTGTACAGGTTTAACCTCCATTGTGGGGACCAAATATTCACACAAGGAGTAAAACCTGAATGTTTGTCATTTTAGGACTGACACTTGTGGCCCACAGTCGGGCTGAATGTGGCTAAATGCGCCGTTTCTCAACCAGAATCGGGCCAGATCCACAGATCCAAAACCTAACCAAATCTGGCAACCATTACTGGGCCGGATCTGGCTCACTTCTGGCAAGCCGCTGCCAGCACACAGCCGAGTGAGCCGACACTCAGCCGCATTCGGCCCGATTCCGCTGGCTACCTGGGAGGTAAATACAAAACTCAAATAACGATTAAATTAAAATGTATTAACATTAATTTATATTTAATTTAGTGATTCCTCTGCGTACCACTAGAGGGAGCCTGAGTAGCACTAGTGGTACTCGTACCACACTTTGAGAATCACTGCTTTAAACAATCTTAATTCGTTTAAATTTGCGATTATATGATATTTAGAAAACATGAACAGAGTATGTTATCTTTGAGACTATTATACGATTAAAAATATAACACAATGCATGGCATTCACATCAGAAAAATGTGAAAAATCTCTAAGACAGACATTAACTTAACATAACTTACTAGCAACACACAACAACATTAGTATCTGTGATAAAGCAATACAAAAATACACACACACACACACACAGACACAGGTATTTATCTTCTGCAGGTTAACGTTACATGTCATTTACCCATTTGTAAACTCTGGTAACATTATACTTTATTATTTTTGAAAGGTAAGATAGCGATTTTCTTAACGTTAACGTTACCTGATTTTGTCCGTATGTTTGCAGGACCTCGCAGATCACACCTGACCCTTCCTGTGTTCACATTCTAGTTTTTGTTCTCCGTTGACATGTCACGACTCAAATTCGCTCAAAATAAATATTTAACAGGCAAATATAAAATAACTCGGGACCGACCGAGCAATATCAACGAGCAGCAGCTCAGCTCACACACAGTCAGTCTGCCGCCTCAGTCAGTCTGCCGCCTCACTCAGAAAGACGATAATAACGGTCATATTTTCAAACTTAGAAAGGCGCGAACAGTTTCATTGGCCAGTTTCCTGGATGACAGCCAGATTAACCAATCATGATCAAAGAAATAAGGTAAACACAGTGAAATGTATTTAGTTTTATTGTTGTTAATGATGATAATATTTTAACATATACCTTTAGATTTTAGAATAGGTTTAACGATCAAAATATTGTAAAATGCTAATAAAATAATAATAATGATCTTAAATAATTTAGTAATAATAATTTAAAAGGCAGAAATTTATTTTGTATGCTGTTGAAGACATTAAGCTGATTCAACATATAGTTCTTGTAAAAAACAAATCAACATTGATTTACAAGTGTTTTTGGTAACCTTTTTCAACCATTGAGCATTAAACATTTTTCAACGTTGTTTCAATGTTGAAACAACAACTGCCATTATTTCAACCATATTTCAACGTTGAAGGTTGGTCATGTGCCGTTGTTGTGCCAAATTCTGCACCCTGCCAGATTATGCACCCCCTAGTATTGGTAGGTTAAGGGTTAGGTGTGGGAGAGGGTTTAGGATTAGGGGTGGGGTTGGGATTAGTCAATCAGGTAGCGATTTCAACGAGGGGATGCATAATCTGGCAGGGGTGCAGATTTCGGCACAACACCGGCTGGTTTTCAACCGTTCAGCATTAAACGTTGTATTAACGTTGTTTCAACGTTAAAACAACAACTAACCTTATTTCAACCATATTTCAACATTGAAGGTCGGTCATGTGCCGGCTGGGTGATATTTACTTAAAGAATCCTTGTAAACATAACAAATAGGGGTGGGCGGATCGATCCAAATATCGATAGTACCGATACCAACGTTGGTATTGGTATCGGATCGATACTAGCCTGATAAGATCGATACTTTTGGTAATTTTTTTCTCCTATACACTTAATACATTGCTTAATACATTTATCAAAGTGTAGACATGTCTGTGGGCGTATATTCCGCTCTTTTCACATCTCGTATGCAAACATTACTGCTCCTCCCCTGCTACGCTGTTTTGTTGTCATGCCATCACGTGACTCAGCGGCTCCAAGCGGCAAGCGGATACTTTTGGCTACAGTGAGAGATGGAACAGTAGAACTCCGAGCTACAAACGAAATGAAAAGGGGAGGAAGGAAATCCTTCACATAGTACATATTGTATATAACTGTATACCGAATTTGTCCTTTTTATGCAGTATCACTGTAAGGTGTATACCGAGTTTGGCCTTTGAATATTATTTCTTCATGCATTAAGCCACTTTAAATGTTTTCATTATAACAGTTTTCTATGGGAGTAAAATGCTTAACATGTAATTTAGCATATTCTGGGCTCAGCTGCTTGCCAAATATTATATAAATTGTATACTGAATTTCGCCTCTTATTTATTTGGTCTTTATCACTGTCTTCCTCCATTACACCATATTAAATGTTTTTATATTGGTCATCAATGAGAGGAAATGAAATTCAGCATGTTGCATTCATGTTCTGGGTTCATCTGCTTACCTGTACATTCATAGTATATATTTTTATAAACTATACCGAATTTGGCCTTTTCATATCACAGTTTTTTTATTGCAATAATAACAAACAACTATTACAGTATGTATAAAATAAACAGAAAATACAGTACATACGAAAATCCTTTCAATTATAAACGAGTTATGGTTTAATAGTTATTTTTCATATCACTGTCTTCATTCAATAAGCCACTTACATTATACTTTTCTTTATAATGGTTTTCTATGAGAGGAAAATGCATAATGTGAAAACTTTGAGCGTTGCTTTCATATTCTGGGCACATCTGCTAACTTGTATATCTAGTTTGCAACATTAATAAGGTGTATACTGAGTTTTGTATTTTACATTCTTAATTTATTAAGCCACGTTAATTTTTTTTATAACTCTTTTCTATGGGAGGAAAATACTTAACATGAAACTGCATTGCGTTCATGTTCTGGGCTCCTCTGCCTGCAAAGTCCTTTTAGAAAGGCAAATAATATCCACGTAGCTTTAAGGTGAATATAATATTAGTCATATCAACATTAGTTATTGTAATTTTTTTTAATTGTTGTTGGTCATTTAAATGTATGTATTTTTAAATGACAAGTATCGGGATCGGTATCGGCGATACTGGCCCTGTATTTACTTGGTATCGGATCGATATCAAAATTTGCAGTATCGCACACCCCTAATAACAAACAATTCCAAGTAAAATATACTTATAAGTTCAAACTTTAATTTCTACTTCTTTAATTTTTAATTTCCTTAAATTGAGTACTAATATAGAATTTACTTTATTTTTTTTTAATTCTTGCCTGAACTAAATTATTTAATGTAGAAATTACATTTGTTTTTATGTAGTATTTACTTCACCAAAAAAATCATTTTTATCAGTGTATAGTGCACATCAAACAGCGAATTAACATTTCCATTCAGATTAATTGATCAATTATTCTGTTTGCATTCTAAATTAAACCGATTTAGCTCACGGGCAGCAACTCATTCTATCTGCATAGCTATGAAGTAGGCTAAGCTTTGAATGTATCAAACCTCTTATACCAACATGTGTATGAGCAAAGTTGAACCCTGTCCAAAACATCAATACCCATAGAGTGTGATAATTGCATTATATCCCCTTTGTAAGGCATGTGCATAAAAATTGCTTGTTATCTACAAGCATAGGCGGAAATCCCGGGGGGGTCGGGGGGGACAAGACCCCCCCCCCCCCCCCCATCTGAGGGTTGTCCCCCCTAAAAATATGATTTAAATAACCATGCTGTGTATTGAAAATAATGTTTTATAATTAAAATAATTGTGTAAGTAGTAAAACAACACAAACGCAAACGGGGCAAAAAATTTGAGTCTCCCCCTCCCTTGCCTCACAGTGCTTTGGTCCAAATGCTTTCCTCTTTTATATCACACACACAAGTGAGAGAGAGAATCTCAGTAGTTGTGGAACTCCAGTAAGTAAGGCTGTCAATTGGCTATTTTATTCACTTAAACATCGGATGAAGTGATTATTTTCTCTTTGCGAGAGCAGCGTGTTTCTGGGAGCGTGTGCTAGGGAAGAGATTCCCGCTCGCGCATCATTTTAAGGCATGGGCTATTTGCACAAATAGCTACTCTATTTTCACTATGTTAAAATAGCAGGCTTTTCTGCTATTTATACTACTTATTGCAAATAGTGGCAATTATCTGCACCTCAGTACCATGCAAGTTATTGAGTGCCACCTTAACTAATCTCCCTACACCTACCCTAACCCTACCCGTTAATTTATTTTCAACTTTTTGATTATTTCCTTCTTTTTAATGGAAAATAAATGCTTTTCTGATGTGATGTGAAATTTGAAAAGGGAGAAAAAAAGTTTGCCAAAAGTTGGATTCAAATCGGTGTCGTTTGTGTCAAAAGAGCTACGACACGCGTTTTACCATCTGCGCCACTAGAGCTGACGATTGATGACCGTCTTTTGTAATTCTGACTAGCCCAAGAACACGTTGGTGTGCTTTCATGCTATAATAATTCGCTCTCGACATTTCTCATTAAAATAACGCCTTAGTCTCCCTGCTACACTAATAGTAGTAGCTTTCCTCTGTGTATACATCCTTACAAGAACAATTTTAGCTGTATTATTTGTGTCCCCTCAAAAACTGCTCTTGAGAAATTTTATGTATATTGTCCCCCCCTACTGTTAGACGAAATTTACGCCCCTGTCTACAAGTAGGCTATTTCGCATTCAATTACCCAAATAATTTAATTAAGGAAGAGAAGAGGAAAAGGAGAGAAAAAAACCCCGTCCGTGGGTGCGTTTAAGAGTTACAAGTTTGCATTTAACTTAAGGACTATCCTACCATTAAAATAAACAAATATAACGTGCCAGACTCGTAAAATCAGATTGTCTATTTAGAGTAGCCTTTAGGCTACACTGTCTGTCTCTCGTTTAAATTACGAAATACACCAATAAATCAATCTGAGCTCGTGATAAAAAAAAAGAAGGAAACTAACTTTAGCCTACAAGTACAATTTTTTTTCCCCTTTCTTCATGTCCCTAGACGTAAATTAAAACACAGCTGCTTTATAATAGCCTAATAATAATAATGAATTAAGGCAAAAGTTTGTCGAGATGAATTTATAACAACAACAACAACAAAAGTAATAATAATAATAATAATAATTATGATGATGATGATGATGATGATGATGACGATAAACACATTTTCAGAGCACCTTACACATTTACTACAACCATTAGTTATTTTTTCCAAATCACCTGTAAATTTAACTCCTATATTAATATTGCATTAGAAATACACACACAAATAAATGAAGGCTAAATGACAATATTTACAATTTAAAGCATTCTTTCCCTTCTAAAATAGGCTAACACAAATATGAAATATCGGTGTGATGCCATTTAAGCACAGGCTACTCGACAACAAATACTTGGATACTTGGGTTGAACAGACTTGGATACTTGGGTTGAACAGACTGACTTCTATATAGTAAATAAAAAAACAAACAAAAAACAAAACAAGAGGAGGACAGCCATTTCCCTGTAAAGGACTTTCGCTGTGGAAATTCTGTAAAAAAGACACAGTGCCATCTAGCGATTAACAAACAACCTGCAAGTATGCAAAACAGTACAAGTATACGAAACAATTGAAATATATGTATATATGTATATATTAGTGCTGTCAAAGTTAACGCGTTAATAACACGTTAACGCAAATTCATTTTAACGGCACTAATTTTTTTAACGGGCGATTAACGCAGCGCGTATTTCCGGTTTGACCCGTGGCCCAACCCGTAGTTGAGACATGGAGATGCACAGTGTTGTATACTTAGCAACATTGCAAAGCCCTTTAGCGACCTTTTTCCCTTCAAAAAAGCGCCCAAACCTAGTTTCTGAGACTCTCCGGTACAGCCGCGCGAGCGCAAGGTCTTGCTCTCCCAGCGCGCGCACACACCTCTCTCTCTCGCTCTCTCTGCGTCTGCTCTGTTCAGCGCGCGCACACCTCTCTCTCTTTCTCTCTCTCTCTCTCTCTCTCTGCGTCTGCTCAGCAGAGAGAGGAGCAGCGCTTTAATTCAGTTAAACACAGATATTATGTTGCTTCTCTAATTTTACATGCAAGTATAGCCGAAATCACAGCACAGCTATTGTCTTTATCTTATGTGTATTTGATTTCATCAGACGACGGTGCGATTATCAGGATTTTTTTGTGCAGATTAACATCTTGGAAGGGAGAGCTGGTTATGTAGTCTTAATGGGTCGTGTTTCAGTCACTATTTCATATTCATTCCGTTGTCTGACAACAGAAACAGTAAAATATACCAGTTTTATTGAGAATTTAGCTTCATCAAAATACAGTATGTGGGCAAAGATAGGGAAACAAATGTAATAATAAATAATAAATGTACATTTTGCATTTTCAGAAGAAGAGCTGCCCTGTGTGCAAAAATGTAAACATGTTTGTGTAAGTAAATTGCTCAGTGCAAAGAAAGAGAAGTAATGGGAACCTGGTATTTATTTTTTTCATGTCTAATAGACATGAACAAGTTCTTTGAAAAACATCTATGACCTTTGAAACATGTCTACTCTTCATGCTATATGTTGACTATGGTTTCAATAATAATAAACATACACTATATTGCCAAAAGTATTGGGTCACCCTTCTAATGAACAGGTTTGACTACTTTAGTAATTTCTATGAGTACAAATCTTAATTTTTGTACTCATAGAAAACTGAGCCAAAAACTCATCACCAAACACCAATGACTTGTACATACACTATATAGACAAAAGTATTGGCACCCCCTTCTTTAGAACAGAAAAATGCACTTCCAAATCTGTGGCAACAACGATGGGAACATAATTCATGTAAAAATTGTATTTCCATCTGTGTTGCAACAGTTTTGGAAGTGTCTAAAATGACTGTACCCATATGTACAAGTCATTGGTGTTTGGTGATGAGTTTTTGGCTCAAGGTCTGCATTTACATTCACACCAGAGGTGTTAAACTGGGATTAGGACTTGGTTTTATGCAGACCAGTCAAGTTCTTCCACACTGACTCAATCAATCATTTTCTTTTTGAACCTTGTCTTATACACAGAGACATTGTCATGTTAGAATAGAAAAGAGTCCTGTCCAAACTGTTGCTATAATATTAGAAGCACACAATTCCCTAGAATATCATAATATGCTTAAACATTAAGATTTGTACTCATAAAAATTACTAAAGTAGTCAAACCTGTTCATTAGAAGGGGCGACCCAATACTTTTGGCAATATAGTGTACATTTGCATAAAGCATCCATTTTTGTCCATGCCCATGTTGATTAGAGTATTAAAAATTTGAAAAGGATTGATTTAAGGTACATTTAGAAAAAATAAAAATGTGTGATTAATCGCGAGTTAACTTATGACAATCATGTGATTAATCGCGATTCATTTTTTTAATCGATTGACAGCCCTAGTATATATATTAGGGGTGGCACGGTATTTGTATCGAACCGTCACGGTACAGGCATCTCGGTTCAGTGCATGATGTTATGACGAATACAGGCAATTCATCCCCAATCCAGCAGAGAAGAACAGCGAATGCCAGCGGTGACACAGAGGCGGGCGCGCTGATGTTTGGCTCACTGTATTTTTATTTTGAGATAAAGTAAAAACTGGCTGTCAAGTTAGCAATGCTGGAACTGATGTGTGGTGTGTGCGAGTGCGAGTGTGTGCGTGTGTGTGTGTGTGCTGTGTGTGTGACGCGATCGCTTCAACTGTTTCCTTATACCAGCAGAATCAATTTTAAAACACTTATGTCTTATTAATATTCACTGTATAAATGTCTGCTTTTATTTGTGAAAACAAAACGGATTTTAGATATATAACATGTAATAATATGTAGTATTTTCACATTCTAGATGGATTTTTTTTTATTTGCACTACTGTCTGTTCGAAATAAATGAAAACAAACCGAGCATAGTAGATTTCTTTTTTTTTCATGTTGTACCGAAATCGTATCGAACCGTGACCCCCGAACCGAGGTACGTACCGAACCGTGACATCTGTGTACCGTGCCACCCAAATATATATATATATATATATATATATATATGTGTGTGTGTGTGTGTGTGTATATGTATATATATATATATATATATATTTTTTTTTTTTTTTTTAATAAACTCTACTTTGTTATCCAGCATGCATGATCCTTCCAACCTCCAAATGCCACCATTATTCTGGAGAGCCTGGCATCTCTGAATGCTAAAGGTTAATCCTTCCATCCATTCATTCATCCTTTCTCCAAACCGCTTATCTTCTATAGGGTCATGGTGGTTAGGGCAATGATGATGAAATAAAACACTCCAGAACTACTAAAATACACTCTAAACCCAGATTTTGTTTTAAATAAACATTTTTTGTTGTCTTTAATTATTTTTTCTTGTTTTTAAAAACACGTCGCCATTACTAAATATAATTAGTTGTTTGAACTATTCAGACAAAAATATAGCTTAATGTGTTAAGTTTCTCTAAGGGGGAGGAGCCCATTCAAACATGTCTGAATGAGCGCGCAATGTTTGAAGAGACCTGAGACCGGTTGATGATGCACGCGATGGATTTGGAAAACATCATGAAATGGTGAGTGTGTAATTTAGCTTCTTTCTCTTTATCTTTCTGGGAAAATGATTATCCAAAAGACCGTCCGATGACAGCGTTACTGTAGTTAAAGCTAAAGTAGTCTTATAGGCCTAACTTACTGATCGACGGTTTTTCCCCTGTCAGTTCACAGAAGCTATTGTGTACGGGTGCTATGCTATATAAGCGCACGACACGGGAGTATTCCAAATATAGTCTTTTAATAATAATCCACAGAAGAAACAGGTAAATCCAGGAGCATGGGGTAGCATAACACAAGGGAAAATAAACTAATAGCAGACAAAGGGAACCAGGAGAGAACACAGGCTTTAAATACAAAACGTAATCAGGGCTGAAACAGAAACAGGTGTGGAGCTATTAACTTAACAGGGCACTAACTAGGAAAACATCGTTACAAAAGGAACGCCTGCCAAACACAACAGAAACGTAACATTTCGCCCCCTCCCCGGAACGGTGCGTCCTCGCACCGACAAAGGTCCAACAGAGGAGGGAGGGTGGGGGTTCAGGAGGCGGGCGAGGAGCAGATGAGGGGCAGGCAAAGGGAAAGGGGCAGAAACAAAAAGAGTCCAAAAAATAAGTCCATGGGGGAGTGGAGGGTGGGAGGAGCCCGGAGCAGGAGGCGCCAGGTGGAAATCCAGAGCCCAGCCCGCCAGGATGGCGGCCCACGGTGGAGTCGACGGCGGGAGGAGCCATGGTGGCGATGGGACCGCCGACACCAGGGGGCCGACTGACGGAGATGACGCCGGTGGAGTAGGAGCCCAGGTTGGAGCAGAGCAGCCGCAGAGCCTGGGTGACACAGAGGATCCGGAGGGCCTAGGCGGAGCCGGCGGCTCGGGCGAATGAAGGCGGAGGCGGGGATCCGGAATGACGCGGCGGAGCCGGAGTGACAGAGGATGAAGGTGTAGCCGGAGGGAGGGAGGAGCCCGACGGAGCCAGAGGGACGAGGGATGAGGCAGAGCTGGAAGAGTGGAGTCCCGTGGAGAAGGCAGGGGGACGACTGACCAAGGCGGAGCCGGAGAGACGAGGGAGCCCGGTGGAGCTGGTGGAATGGAATGACGGGCCACGGTGGAGACGAGGGAGCCAAGAGCCAAGGTGGAGCCGATGGATCGGAGGGCCGAGGTGGAGTCCGGGTCTCGAAGGCTGGAGA